>PVKE010003160.1:0-74816 GCA_004027555.1 Craseonycteris thonglongyai | reverse complement strand
TCCTTTGCAGTGCAGAAGCTTTTTAGCTTGATAAGGTCCCATCCATTTATTTGTGCTTTAGAGACCATCTTATTAAGCAAAATAAGGCAGACTGAAAGAATCAGGAAACATATGACCTCACTTATAGGTGGAATATAAAACTGAAAGTAACAAAGACACAGAGACCTATGGACACACTCAATAGCTGGATGATTGCCTGAGGGAAGGGGAGGAGGGGGGAGGGAGAGTGGGAGGGGAGGTTGGAGAAGACACCAGTATTATGGACACACTTAATAGTTTGGTGGTTACCTGGAGAGGGGGGAGGAGCAGGGAGGGAGAGTTGGTGGGGGGAGGGGGGAATGGGCACTGGATATATGGTAATGGAAGGGGAGCTGATTCTGGTGGTGGGCACATAATGCGATACATGGGTGATGTGATGTGGACTTGTACATGTGGAAACTATCTAATTGTTACCAATCAATGTCACTCCATTAAATCTAACAATAAAAAAAAAAAAAAAGAAAAGGTAAACTAAAAAAAAAAAAAGACAAATATGCATATAAAATCATTGACTTGATATAAAGATGAAGTCTATATATTCTGCAGAGAATACAAATAACTGGTAAAAAATATCTTTCATCTATACTAGGACATTTATTAATTAATTTTCTTGGAAAATGTTAAAAATATTATGTTAAATATATGAATTATGAGGTATACCATTATTTCAGAAATGTTAAAATGTAGAAAAATGTTTGTTTTTTTTAGAATCCAAAAAATGTACAGTAGACTCTAAATTAACCGGCACCCATGGGGATTGGTAGATACTGAATAAATATAAGTAGACTCTCCCTTAACGGGCAATTAAGCAACCGGCATTCTCAAGCATTTTGCTGGTTGCTTGAGTTCTGGTTAACAGAGAGTTTACTATATTATAGATTCAATGCCTGACATTGTACTAAATGATATGGGAATGTAAGATATGATATGAGTCAATAATATCTAAACAACAAATCAATTAGAAAAACAAAGACTCAATTGGCTGTTATGCAAAAAAAAAGTTATACCAGTTATATCATTGATATTCTGCAATTAATGCAGAAAATAAAAGAATTTGAGGAGTGATTGGAGAAATAGGAGATAAGAAAAGATATTTACATTTGAAAAGCTAAATAAAAAAAATCAAACCACTGGAGATCTTTAATTTATCTGTTTATATATTCCTTGACCTTGAAATTCAGAACTCTGACATAGCTTTAGAGAAGACATTCCTTTTAATCTCCCACTTACATCAGGAGAAAGATTTAATTCTTCAATGTCACATGGTGAGTCTAATAAAACATTCTGTAAAATAATTTTGGTCTCCAGTTGATCATTAAAGTATAGCAAATAAGATTTAAAGGGTAAATATTGAATAATAAAATCTCATTCTTTATTTCTCTCTACTTGAATCTGAACACTGATTAATTTTCAGAGCTTTCTGATGGTTCATAATAAATATACATCTACATATGTTCCTTTGGGATTAGGCCATCTGGGAAATTCGTATGTTCCTGGGATACTGTATCTCAGCTATAGTCTAAAATATTTCTGTTTCTCTATAACCCACATTTTAATGTTATAATTGCTAAACTATTCAGCATATTGCTCAATGGTTTTGGAAATACACTTGGCAAGGTGACCAGGTGGCTGGGTGAGGTTGGGAACAATAATGCTGCCAACTTAACTTCTTTTAAACTTAAAGAAAAAACCAAAGGCAGTGAGATTTTAGTGTTTAGTGTTATAAGATACTTTTGAATTATAGTTTAGTTCAATAACATCAAATGAACTGTCAACCTCTAGCAGTGAGGTCAGGGCATCGGTATTTGTAGAG
Source organism: Craseonycteris thonglongyai (assembly GCA_004027555.1). NCBI lineage: Eukaryota > Metazoa > Chordata > Mammalia > Chiroptera > Craseonycteridae > Craseonycteris > Craseonycteris thonglongyai. The sequence continues at coordinate 72,964 of PVKE010003160.1, read as the reverse complement.
AGCTGCCTAGATGACTATCCTCTGCTTCTGTTGTCATATATTTAACCTCTATATATGTTATAAGCTCTAAAATACATTGTTATTCTTTTTATTTTAAACAATCAATTATCTATTAAAGAGATACATACATGAAAAACCTTATATTAACCCATATATTTACCATTCTTCTCTGTGGATCGATGTTATATAATTTTCCTTCTGCCTAAAGCACTTCCTTTATCATTTTTTTGTAATGCACATTTGATTTTAATAATGACCTCATATTTTGTCTGGAACAGCCTCTATTTTGTCTTCATTTTGAAAGATATTTTCTGTGATATAAACTTCTCAATATTTTTGTTCAATACTTCAGAAATGTTGCTTTGTTGTCTCCAAGTTTAATTAGCTCCTAGTGACATCTGTTGTCTTTTTTAACTTTGTTCCCTTATATATAATAACATGTCTCTTTTCTGTTTGAATTTAAAACTTTCTCCTTAACACTGATATTTAGCAATTTGATAATGATGCAACTTAGTGTGGTTTTCTGTATATGTCTTCTGCTTCAGGTTTATCATCTTTTTGATCCTTGAGTTAACTGTTTTCAAGACATTTGGAAAAATTTCATCCACTACTGCTTCAAATACTTTTTTACCCCCACATTCCTCTTTCCCTTTTTCTTTTTGTGACTTTATTTGATACTGTCCTACAGGTCATTTTTTTTTTTAATTTATTTTTTTCCCCTCTGTGTGCTTTATGTTGGATAGTTTCTATTGTTACATTTTTAGCTTCATTGATCTTGGCTTGGGAAGTGTCTAATTTGCAGTGTTTATCTTATCAAGTGTATTTTTAAAAAATTTCAGATACTGTGTTTTCATCTTTCTAATTTTCATGTTTGTTTGTTTTTTCGTTTGTTTGTTCTTCCATTTCTCACTTCATCAAATTCATTCATTGCAGGAAAATCCCATAGAACACTCTAAATTATGTGTCTTAGTAAAACCTATGGGATATATATATATATATATATATATATATATATATATATATATATATTTGCTTATCAAATAGGTCTAAATATTAGAAAGTTACTCTTGTTATGAGTTAGGGTCGCCTGAAAACCCTTTCAAGGTTTGAAGATAATTATCATGGCTGATCAAAAGCTTTCTTGTGTCCTGGCTGAAAGATAATCCTCTCCCTATGTGTCCTTTTCCCCAGACTCTTCATCCTCTTTTTCTTGGCACTCCTCTAGGTATCCCTCCAGGTTATTAGCAATCAACTTAAAATGAATCCTCAACACTGAATGCTACAGGACTGTTCTGATTATATCCAAGCAGATTAGGATTGTTTTCTTCCATATTCCAGACTCTAGTTACATGTAAATATAATTTAAGATTTCATTACTTTTCTGTTTTGCAATCTTGTCATATCATGCATCACATTGCATTTGAAATGAACTAAAACCCTTTACCCATTTTCACACATATAGTTATTTAGTAATTTCCCTTATATCTTATATTTGTGCTTTTGAAGTTTATTTATTCCTATTAAATTTTATCCTCTTTAATTAACCCTATCATTTTTGTTTTTGTTGAAACCCATTTGATCACCAAGCACTTCAGCTAAAGTTGTTTCTATTATTTGTGATCCCTCACATATCAGATGCCATTAATAGCTCAGAAAATTGGCATGTTATCTCAGTATCTATTAATCTGTAAAGTCCCTGAGATCAGAGAATGTGTGCTCCTGCTGTCTTTTAAATAATTTCCCAGTGTCTATGAATGTGTCAGCCACATAGTATGTGCTCCATAAATGTTGTTTGTTTACAAACCTTGAAAGTTGAGTCATTCAATACTGGGGGAAATATTCAGAGAAGTTAAGTGTATCTCTTTGTGTTTGCTTGCTTATCTTGGGCGGCAATTCCCTCATATCAATGTTAATTTTGCCCTTTCTCATCTGACTTGCATTTCTTCTTGACACAGAAGACAAAAGCAAAATAGGAGTTGAAACATTTTACTTTCTTTCTGTCATTAAGGCTTTTTCAAGCCATTCATCCAAATCAATGAAACAATGTTTTACTTTGTCCTCTTGTTCCAAGTACAATTTTAAAAACTCTTTTTGGTTGTCATGAGCAGTATCTGCAAGACTCAATTCATTCCAGCATTTTGCCTTCTTTACACTTGTGGTAAATAAAAAGCAGTGAATTCTTTGTCAGACCCACCAAGACGTGGGTTTTCTTTTTCAAACCTCTTGGAACCGAGCTAGACTTGTGACTACTTGGATCTCAGAGTCCCCATGGTAATAATAGGCTACAAAACTAGAGATGCCATAAAAATCTTATGGAGCAGATCCATATGCCCTCAAACCTTTGGACTTTTAGAGTAAAACAAACTATATTTTGTTAAAGACACTTATTTTGAGTCTCTGTTACATGGAGCAGAACCTAACCTAATGGATAAAATCTCTTTGTTAATCAACCTTTAATCCAGACTTGTAATTTCCAAGTAAATTTCTTAATTTTGAATGTTATTGTTATTTTTTATTTTATATTTGCCATTCAGTCATTAAAAAGGGAATAGAGGGATGCACAATTGACTCAGACAACAACCTGGCAGTTACGCCTTTGGAACACAGAACTTGAAGTCGACTGAAAGAGTTCTAAGGGTTTCCTAATTTTCTTATTAGACAATTAGGATTTTTATGCCCATTTTCTTTTAACCTTTCTCTGGAAACCATTAAATCATATTTAGAGTATTAGACTTAAAAGCACAAAAACTGTTACATTTTTCTGTAATTATTTCTTATGTGTGAGTCTTGTTTTTCTGATATAGTAAGTAATATGAGGAAGGAGAACATATCTTATACTTTCTGTAATATCCATAGTATTGAGAACCCTGCAAAGCACATAATAAAATTGAATTATGTTCAAGTGCCTGCTATAGACATGGGAAATATTGTCATTAAGTTAGCTTATGTATTTTCTTTTACATATCTGCTTATAATGCTCAATAATTTTTGTTTATGACCTATTCATCATTTGTAGGAATCTTTTTCAAAAGGCACCATATATTTATTGTTCAGTTGAATATTTTTCTGATACTTATTATCATTTTCCCCTATAAAATTGTGAACATTGTAAATGGCTACATACAAGGAACTCATCATAATATGTTGATTAAAAATTATACTTCCTTGAGAAATAAATTACATTTGTCTAATAATTAAAAAAAAAGTCATATGAAGTCATACACCTTTAAAGCACTAAGTAATATTAGTAACCATTTAGTCTAACCTCTGTAAAGTACCAGTAAATCAAAACTCAGTATATTTTCCTCCTAGCAAAGTAAAATATATGGTTAAGAATATGTAGAACTCATGTCCTCACCACAGTTAGGCATCATGAATGAAAATTTATGTATATAAATTTATGTATATAAATTTTGATTCTTTCAAAATCTTAAAGAAAACCTCAATAGAATAAAAAAAAAGGCATTTGAAAGAGAGATTTGAAAAATAGGATCATAAGGGTTTTGGGTTGCTTCTGGCAAATACTAAAAGATCAGATCCTGGTTCATGATTAATATGTTAAAATGTACTGCAGTGATGTTAATATTATGGCAAAAACAAACTTAGATCATTTTCCTGTTTATTATTCATTATTTAAAAAAAATCATCCTCCCATCAAAAATTGGTGATGTGCTGGCAGGTTTTGTGGAAGGATATAGTCACCGTATTTGATATTAGGTAACATAAACCCTGGTCTACAGATTTAAGCTTCTTAAATATAAATAACAACAGTCAAGTTAGAAATATAAAAAGTAAAAAAAAAAAAAAAAAAAGTGAAAGCTCTAACTTCCTTTTTCCTTTTCCGTTGAAATGTTTCCCTTTATGAGCTCTGTCTTAGGAATTCTTGGATTGTAGTTTGGGAACTCTTTCAGGCAAGAGATTGCACCCGAAGGCTACAAGGTTAAAAAATTGTTACTCTTTTCGATTCACTTTTTTTTTCCAAGGCCACAAGGAATTTTAACTCAATTTTTCTCTGTTCCCTTACTTAATTTCTACCATCCTTCACCTCCTGCTTCCCTGTCACCATCTGACATTTCCCCCCTCTGTTCCCATTGAATAAACCCTGTCCTGCTTATTCCAAGACAGCACTATCCTGACCCTTGTGTTTTCGTTACCTGCCAGGGACAGTGCTTTTAGCTGACTTACAAATCTATGTTGTGACTCCAGGCACAGTTTAGTTTTGTTAAATAAATAAAAGTTTAACATTCAGTTTCTGCCTCTTTTATTCCCTTTTCACCCTAACTGGTATCTCTCCTAACCATATTGCCTCCTCTAAGAATGTAGGTCTCCCTGCTATATAGACCCTCTTTCTATACAGACAGGGACAGGGATGAAGTGACATACATCTTGACCACCTCATTCACACCAAAGGTCAGAAGTTGTGCGTATTAAACCCTTTATCTTTGAAATAAAACATTTTGACCTTGGTTAAAAATGTCAGCCTCCTGGGAAAGTGCTGAGGTGTCTTTTTGAGTCAATCAGTCCAGCAAGTTGGAACGTTTTAAGAGGGACTCGGAAAGCCATGTAGAAAGGGCCAATCAGCTCCCAGTCTCTTTCTTTCCTTGATGTGTTCTTCTGATTGCTTTTACCCTATGCTCAGTTCTGACTTCCTGTACCTACAGTACTAAGCTGAGCTTCACTGTCCCTCTTGGCTTTCCTTGTGCCACTTCTGGTCATCTTCTCACCACAATCTCTCCATCTCTCATTTGAGATCACTTTTCATCTATTGCATTGTCCTGCCTGAACTCAGCTGCATGTGTCCAGTCCCCAAGCCTCCATGTAGGATTTAAGCATAGAGGGCTATAGAATCTTTTAGGTTGGGGATAATAAAAGGAGCAATCCTAGAGAAAAAGAAGCATAGAACCCTGTATCTGACGACGTGCTGGAATGATTAAAGGATAGTGATCATGATGATCATGAATATTATTCTGAAAAACAAGCATAATTCTAGGAATCATCTAACAATAAGGTAGGATGACTGACAGCATGAGATGAGAAACAGAAAACTAAAGAAAACGTTGTGGTGGTATAAGAATAAAGCAAAAACTGCTATTTGGAGCCCTTAAGGATTAATAACAACAGCTACTTAGTGAGCAATTGTCAAAGTGGCAGACATTTTGTGGTCTTCAGGACAGAGCAGTATAAAGGTTAATTAGGTCTGCCTATAGTAGCTTCTCTCCTGTTAATGTGCTAACAATGTTAATAATAATAATGATAATTGTTAAATTTACTGAACTTCTATGATGGCATTGAGTTAACTATTGTGCATTATCTTATTTAATCATAACACCGCAACACCCATCTGCCAGTAAAGCAGGTACTATTGTCCCCTCTTTGCAAATGTGGAAATTGAGGAGTAGAGATCTTTAATAAATTATCTAACATTATACAGCTAATATATAATAGGTTAGAACTTGAATCCAAGATCTGCTTGATTGCAAAGCCCATCCTACCCTGCTTCCAACTGCCACAAGGTGATCTATAAAGCAGAGGCACCAGCGGGGATACACTCAGTTAAAGTACAGGGGTTACTTGATAGAAGCAGGTGGGTACAAATGAGATGTGTGGTTAGAAACCTTAGTCTAAAACTGGGTACTGCAATTAAGACAAACCGTAATTCTAAAGTTCCTGGTAATGATGTGAAATAGGAATCATGATTTTTTTCTGAAGGGGGGCTGTCCGTGATTAACCGAAAGCACACAAAGCATATTAAAAAATTTCATTCACTCAAACACACTTTCTGTGAGCCTGTACCATGCTTATTATTTTGTGGGATAGCAGGAATAAAAATAATAAGACCAAGTTCCCTCCTTTAAAGAAATGTATAGATTAAGGAAAAGATAACTATGCAAATAATAAGGCAAGCATTGGTATTCTAAGAACATGGCATAGGAGGCCATAGGCCATCCTGGCAGAGCTAGGAAGGTTTTTAGGAACATATGATTTCTGAGTTGAATTGTGAATAACCAGTTGGATTTTCTAGGCAAAAAAAAAAAAAAAAATGGAGGGAAAGAAATCCTGAGCAGAAAAGCCCATGTGAGAATATCTGGAGACGACATTGTGGCAGAATAATCTAGAACATAGCAGAAGCAAGGGATAAGATGAGGATGAGGAAACGATAGGAAACAGATTCTAAAGAGCTTTATATGTAATGCAGAAACATTAAATCTTACCCTAAAGACCCTGAAGGAGTCATAGGAAGGTCATGAGGGAGTAAAAAGACAGATTTCTGTTTTATAGAGCTGATATTGTGAAAAGTATAGATTAAAGAGAATGAAGCTATAAAAATTCAGTTTGAAAGCTTTTTGCAGGACTCCAGATGAGAAATGATGAGACTGAACTCAGGAGACAGAAGTAGTGGTAGAGGTGAGAGATAGCAAAGAAGCAAAACTTAGAGACCCAATGCTTGTGGGGATGAGAACGTGTAAGGTGTTGAGGATGATTCTGTCTTGGAGCTACCATGCACTGAATCAAAAGGAGCATCAAAAATAATAAAATAAAATAAAACAAAATAAAGGAATATCAGATCCAGGAAAATGGAAATATAAACAATGAATTTGACTTGCACAGGTTGGGCTTAAGGTGCCTGTGGTACAAACAGGTAAAGCTGTACCACACGCTCAGGAAAGATACCTGGGTCCAAGATGTATATTTGAGAGTCATCAACGTGCAGGTGGCAGTTGAAGCCACGTGAGTGACTCCTGGTGAATTCAAACTGTCCTTTGTGTAAGCAATATTGAACCACATGATGGTCAATATTTCCCAAAATGCTTTTGCAGATGATATAAAACCATTGGTCAGATCACACTTGTATTCCTAAGGTCACCTTCAAGAAAAGGTGACAGCAGAACATTAAATCACAGTTGTGTAAAGATATTTCTCCTAAGAGTGAAAATAGTATAATTTAGATATATAATTTTCTAGCCATCTAAAAGCAAAATAGTACAAGTTAAATATACAGTTTTCTAGCCCCCCCAAAAACATTTTAAAAATACCTGGCTGCTCATTAGAATCACTGCAAATGCTTCTGAAAAGTTCTACGATGTTCTAGTTCCATTATCCTGGGAGAGGAGCCCAAGTTTATACACACACACACACACACACACACACACACACACACACACACACATATATATATATTTTTTCCTAACATAATGTAACTTTACCATGTAGCTAGAAATAAATGATTGGCATGATGTCCCCGTATAATTCCTCCTGAATATCAGTTGTCTCAGAGGAATTTTAAACAAAAGTTCTAAAACAAACAATTCAAGAGTGAGTTATACACTTTAGATTCCAAGCATCTTGCTAGCAAAGATGATATTTTTGCATAAAAATTAAATTTTTGCCATAGTGCTTGTTTAGCCAGATGGAAAGAGTCCATCTTCTGCATAGAAGTTCTGGAACGCAGAGAGAAGGACCAAGGCATTCCTTCAGAAGCAGCTTTGGATGTGCTCAAATGCTCAGATGGCAGAATTGATGCTTCAGAATTGTGCCACATTAAGCAAACAAGAGAAGACCTTGACAAGAATATTTTGAAGACAAATTCTTAACACAGTATTCATAGATTACCTGTGCAACAAATGAAACATCATTAAATATAATAAACACTAAAATTATCCTAATTTTAATTTAATCTTTGATGATTCAGAAGACACATTAGGATCAGAATGTCACCAATTTGTTATTATGAACATCAGTGATTATATTGAAACCGCAGGAGAGTACTGGTTAAAAATATTTGTTATTATAACAAAGTTTGCTGTACAAAATGTCACTGAATGTTTTGTTTCTGGCTGTAAGAAACTAGCTAATTCTTCCATGAAGACCAAGTAGAGAAGCTGAATATAATTTTTTAAAAATCGATTTGAAAGTCACCAGAAAGTAATCAAGGTAGCCAGGGTTAAAGATCAGGTAGAAAAGGGACATTCAAGGTGATTTCAACATTTTACATTGTTTTCCCCTTTAGGAATTTGCTGACTCATGAGAGGCATTGGTGGAGAGAGTGAAAAGATAAAGAGAGATCAGTTGCAAAAGAACAGAGTATGAGTCAAGCTTTCAGAAGCTTTATGGGACAAAGAAGATAAAAGTTGGAGTTGAAGGGTAGCCAGGGGAGAGAAGCCCTGGAAAACACTTAGCTTTCAGTTGATCCTGAAGGAGTATGACCTCTGAGAATGGCCAAACTAGAAATAGACCAGGCCTTATATAGGGTAAAACCTAGTCCCAATTAGCTTTGTACCTGAGTAGATTAAGAAGATTGTCTCCTGCCCTAACTGCCTACTAGTAGAAAAAAAAAAAAAAAAAAATCCTCTGCGTATGTAAACAATATCACCTAGGCTTGCAGTGTCAGTATAAAGTAGTAAATATAAGGAACACTATACTTAAGCACATCACAATAAAGTGGCTGAAAACAAAAGATATATAATATTACGAACAGCTAGAGATAAAGAGACACATTGCCTTGAAAAATGCAACATGTAAGACTTACCATTAACTTTCCAATAGTGAAGATGAAATCCAGAAGACAGTGCAAAGAGATCAGTAAAGTGATGAAAGAAAATACTCCAGTAAGAATTTCTTCAACTACAGGGGAGTACAGTGGAGGAAAGAATGACCCTTTCAATAAATGGTACTTGATCAATTGAACACCTACGTTGGAAAAAGTAAATTTTGACCCCTTTCTCATACCATGTACAAACATCTCTTTTAGCTAGAATACAGTTCTAAATACAAAAGGAAAATATTTTTATGACCCTTGAGTATGCCGATATTTTAAAGACAGGATATAAAATGCACCTACTATAAAGGAAATGATTAATTTCACTAAAGTTAAGAACTCTTCATCAAAAGCTACCACTAAGAAAGTAAAAAGGTAAGTCACAAAGTAGATGGAGATATTTGCCATAAAGATGGCTAAAAAACTCACTTCCAGAAAATACAAAAAATTATTTCGTATAAGTACCACACGCTAACTGATTGCTCCACTGGAGCATCCAAAGAATTCTTTCAAATCAACAAGAACAACCAACAGACAAATGAGCACATGACTTGATTTTTTTTACTGCACAATAGTGGATATCCACTGGTCAGTCCTCATACGACAATGTTTTCTACCTCATTGGTCATCATCAGGGAAATACAAAATAAAGGCTCAGTGATATAGCAACAACCACTAACTAGAATATCCAAAATAGAGAAAGGGGAGAAGCACAGAACACATTACCCAGCTGGTGAGGGTATAAACGTTTGGTAGCATAAGTGACACTGTCGGTGCCCTGCTGTGTCCTCTCTGCATTTTTCATTTCCAGGCACACTAGCCTGTTTCCAACAGCGAGACCACGTAACTGTCTGAGGTCTTCCTCCGGCTGTCAGAATTAATTTGATCCCCACGTTGGGCAGGCCAAGGGGCTGGGGAGTAAATATCCCCCAAGAGACAGCCTCAATAAATGACTGATGGAAATTAATAACTAAGTATCCCTACCCCACACCTTCCATTGAGGTTCCGCTGAGGTTTGTCCTACATTACCTCCCGGAGTTTCACAGTGCAACTGAACCTCAGTCCTGGGCAGCAGGAATCTGCTCAGTACCTCGAGAGTGATTTCCAGTTCACTTCCGCCAGGGCACAAGGAGTTTCACTGATCCTGGACCAGTTTGGTTTTTTTTATGTGAATTTTTTGACTTGATATTTCCATACCACAGAGATAGTACACATTGAGATCTTGCATCTACATAACACATGGTACGGGCCTGGGGTTTTCATGTCTCCTGGACAACTTGTACATCTCTTCAGCTAAAACCCTGCACAAACAGCAGGGTTTTTTTTGTTTCTCTGTACTAGTGGACACAGTGTCTTACAGTCCATCTTATGAACAAGGCAGTGTTTCAGGCGAAGAGCTCTGTACGAGAAACTCTTCTCCAGCATTACACAGGCCCGAGTTCATATTGTTTGTCACCAGCCCCCAGACTGTAAAGGCCATATCTGATCTACAACTCATTTGGTCAGTGGTATTCACTTCTGGTTACTGCTTTGGCTTTGATTTCTCTCTTCACTTTTCCACATAGAGATTTTATTTTCTTTTTAGAGCTCAGCAATTATAGTGAATGCTGTCAGCCCATATCATTTTAGCATTAGCTGTACACATGAAAGGCTACCCATTACCGTCAGCTCTGGCCCTCTGCTTAAGAGCTTTATATTGGCTATGAGCACACTTAGCTTGCAGGTAGGGCAAGCTAGACATTCCAGAGAATCAATGCTCCCCAGTGAGCCTCTCAACCAGTCACAGATAGGTATTTGATAGATAAATGCTCTCATTTTTTCACCCTTCAGTTGGGATAACTCAGATGTGTTCTATTAAGCTCCAATTGTTCACAGTGATGCACTCACTCTTTAAGAGAATTATTTCATTACCTATGTCTACATTTCCACTAGCAGTGCTTTCTGGGATTACTGCTTAAATAAATTATTTTTCAAAGCTTTATCTTGGGGACTGATTCTGGGGCATAGGCATCATCAATTAAAGCTAATTATATGTATAACCTGTGACCCTCTCCTGAGTATACAATGAAAATGCATACAAGTATATACCAAATAACATATACAATAATATCTATAGAAGTATATTCACGTTGCTCCAAGCTAGAAACAACTGTCCCTCAACCATAAGATAAATAGATGGTAGTATATTTACAAAATGGAATATTGCACATCAAAGTGAATGAAGGAACTTTCAATAAACGTAACAACATGGATAAATCTTGAAAACATAATGTCAATCTTAAAAGCCAGACACAAAAACATATACCTTGTTTAATTAGTTGAATTTCTATTTCATATTATTAGTGCTATATTTTTAATAGGGCAACAATATAGAACCCAGAGTATAAACTATATAATAAATTGAAAATAAAATATCTTTTACCATGCTTTGAAAAAATAAGGAACAGTGAAATGGAGTTTTTATCTTCTTTAACATGATCTAAATTGTTAGATGTCATGTCCATGAGGATATTTATCAATTTGCAGTATGAGGTTTAAAAATCCACAATATCCTGTTATTCACTGACGTACATTATAATGCTAATTTCTTAGTGGCCTTTTTCCTTCAGCATCTGATTAATTATGTGCATGTAATGACATCCCTGCTATGTATGTGAGTCTCATTTTAATTGATGCAATTAAAAATAATATGGCACAGGTTTTTTCAAGTTTAACAAGCAGAAATTAATACATGGATGGTTCACATTTTTAAGTCATCAACATATCAAAAATCAACCAGGGCAACTGCAGGTAACTTTTGGTTGAGATAATTGCTTTGCTGCTCCAAATTGAATCCTTTGGGGTCAACAATTTGTTCAGTAACCATATTAGCATATTTTAATACCTGTTGAATCTAGAGACTCACTAATATGTTTAGTAAATAGAATTGCTATTTACAGTTATTAGCATTTTTAATCTTCATCCTAGCTACAAGATTCTGAATGCATTATTAAAATCCTATTACAGTAACAGAATCTCGGCGAGTGTTTAAAATTATTCTGCTATAGAGCAAGCAGGAATATATAATCCCACATTTTAGTAAGAACCTTTCCGTGGAAGCCAGGATGGCTCAGCGGGTTAAGTGCTTACCTTGTAGCCCTGGGGACTGAGGATCGATCCCCTGCCTGTGCCAACTCATATGCTGAACTGGAGTGTGCTTCCCATGTGGGAGGCTCCCAATTTGGTTCTTGCCTCTCAGTTGGGCCCCTGACTCGAGGGAGCGTGCCTCCCATGAAGGAGGCCCCCAGCCCAGTTCCCGCCCTGAGCAGCCCCCGCCCACCTGTGTGGAACAAAACCATGTGGAAAACTGATGACGTACAACTATGGAGACTGCTATGAGCCCTCCCCCTTCTCTCTCTCTCTCTCTCTGTCTCTGTCAAAAACAATAAAATAAATCTTAAAAAAAAAAAAAAAAGAACATTTTCTTTTAGGCCTGGTCTTCCCAAAAGGCAGTTTGGTGTGGGGTCTGGGATTATACTGCACAGCTTTGAATTCTAGCTCTATTACTTAGTAATAAGATAGACTCGGTTAAATACTAACATCCTTTTGCCTCATCTGTAAATTCAGAATAGTAACAGTACAAGTTATTAAGAGATTTAAATAAATACAATGCTTTTTGAACTATACCTGGTGTAAAGTTAGGTACCTTCATTTATTTAACTATTACTTACTGAACACCTACTGTGTGTCAAGGAATATCCAGGCACTTGGCTATATCAGCAAATAAAACAAAGATTTGTAGTCTAATGGAGTATATTTATGTTCTAGCCAAAGAGACAAACAATAAACATAATAAAAGTCATGTATATAGTGTGTTAAAAGATGATGGGAAATATGGAAAAGACATATGCAGAGTAGGTAAGGGGCCAGCAGGTAGCAGCAAATGAAATGACCAGGGTGGATCTACTGAGAAGCTGAAATTTGAGCAAAGGCTTGAAGGAGGCAAGGGAGTTTAACAGGTGAGTATCTGGAGAAAGAGAGCTTCAGAAAGAGGAAACACCTGGGCCAAATATGCTTGAGGCATTCCAAGAACAATAAGGAGGCCAGCGTGGTTGCCCATGGCTCCTTGTAAGGTTTTAGGACTTATTATGAGCACCAAGGATACAAATCATGACTGGTTTGCCCAGTCAGGGTATTAGAGCCAGCAGCCTACGTGTGTGTACATCCAGGGCAGGACCAGCATTGTCACTTAGAAGTAGGGGCAGATGCTAGCTGAATTTATCTCTTTGCAGAAGCATTTCTATATTAATGTGAGTAGGCCAGTCACCAGCCCTGTGGCTAACAATAATTCAATGAGAAAGAGGCTCTAGACATTTCTACACCTCACCACGCCACTTCCTCAAGCCCTATTAGTGTAGGGATAGGAATTCCACTTACACGGGGAAGAAGGAATATGGAGTGAGAAAAAGGAAATTCTTTGTTCTGTAGCCTATCTCAGTGTGTCAAGTCCCAGCCCCATCTTTCCAAAGTATTTTTCTAGCATACCTATGGTGGGCATGGGTTGTATATGTGTGTACAACTTGGTGTGTGCCTGTGTGAGTTTTAAGCAATGCCCACTGTTGAAGCTACAAAGTCTTTTGTCAATTATAAGTGAAATATGTTAGCAGTGGTTTCAGCAAATTACAGGAATAAGTTAGCCAAAGAGTTCACAGGAAACTCCAGAGGGTGTAGAAAAAATTAATTACCTTTCCTTGCCTGTGCTTGGCTTCTGGAGAATAACCTCCGCTGCTTTTTGAGTAAAAAACCTGCCTCACTTTATGATCCTCCAGGTAACTGGCCAGTTTCCACTACTGAATTGATTTTATTCCTAGTTCTCTGTGCATATTAAACAAAATGTGATGACTCATAATCTCTCAAGCATTTTTTTTGTTGTTGTTGTTAAATTTATTGAGGTGACATTAATTGATATCAATTTACATTGTTTCCAGGTGTACAATTCTACATTACATTGTCTATACATTGCGTTATGTGCTCACCACCCAGAGTCAGCTCACTTTCCCAAGTTTTTTTTTGAGGTTCATAACCAAGATTGATTCTTCAGCTCAAATCAATGTGATTCTCCTTCCTGTCTCTCCATGTTCACGGTTGCATTATCTTTACATGCTGTGGGGGCCACACATCTGGAAAACTGTGATCTTATCAGAACCTCTCTGCCTGTATCCTGCTCTCTTTCAGCAAAGTGTGGAAACTTTGCCAAATGCACACGAACGCCAAGCACCAAAATGTCGTCATCGTTTCAGCCATTTACAAATAATCTAAAAGCCTACAAATTATTTAAAAGCAATCTAGCCAGAGCTCACAGAACCTCCAATCATATTTTAGTACTGTCTGCTTTAACAATCTTGGGGCATATTTTCCCACTCCTCTGGGCACATCATTGGCCTTTTTCTATTACCTCTTATATCAAATTTATGTTTGCCCACCCTACATTTTGTGGAAAACATAATCTTTTTTTTTTTTTTTTCTCCTTTCTTTCCTCTGGCTTTCCTGTTTTGGCCAGCAGAAGTCCACCAAAGAAGCTTTCCTTTTGCAGTTCCTTCATTGTTTTCTCTCCTCTGCACCCCGCCCTCCAACAGCTACTGAGCATTTACTACATGCCAGGTATTCTTTGTTGCAATCCTCAGAACAACTTAGCATAGGCATTATTAATCCTTTGTTACCAATGAAGAAACTGAAGAGTGAAACAAGCAAGTTATTGCCGCAAGGCCACTCAACTAGGATTTAAGCTAGGGTTTGAATCTACACCTTCTGTTCCATAGCCCCATTCCCTCCCTTGCCTTTTCCACCATATTGCTTCTTATTCTTAGCACATCAGCCTCAATTATGTATCCATACACTGTCTTCATTTGCTTTGTCTAGATTTCTAGACTTGATTCTTCCAGAGGCTACTCTAGCTTTTGTCAACCATATCTGTGAGCAGAATAAAGGAAAAGAGTGCTTTACATGAATGTAATACCAATCAACTCCCCCTCTCCTCAAAATTCTGGTGTATCTTGCTATGAAGATAGTGTTTATTAGAGAGGGCACTGGGCCCAGTCAGATCTCAGGGACTGGCTCTTCCCCTTTATATCGGAACAGGAGTAGCATAGCACTCTCTGGAGCACGGGAGAAAGACAAGTCTTCCTTTATTTCCTGGGAATTTAGCGATGCGAAAGGATCAGAGCAAGAGAGGGTGGCATTTGTACTAGTTGGGGGCTGACAAAATGTCTTTAAATGAAAGAAACCTGGGGAAATGGAAATCTAATTTCTCATTCTGCATAATACAAAAAGCTGCCAAAGCACTCCCCCTTGTAAAAATTACTTAGGTTTTAGTGGGAGCTGCTTTTTTGGTGGAGTATCTGTGTGTATGTATATATGTGAGGGTGTGTGTGTGGGGGGGGTGTGGGGGAGACGGAGAGAGAGAGAGAAAGAGAAAGAGAAAGAGGGGTGTGTGTGTGTACTGACTCTCCCCCCAAGAGAGTGAAATGTGTGAGAACTCAGACCAGATCTGCAGTGCCTATCTCTCCAACCAAGTTTTGCATTTTCTGTTGACTCAGAGTATTGAGACCCTTGCTTTATGGCACCTTCCTTTCTCCATGCTGTGGCTGACCTTGCCTCCTACTTCTTTAACCCGCCACTCTTTCTTTGTCTAGCACCTTCATTTTCTCCTTCTTCCCTGTATATCTCTTCCCTATACTGGACATGTGTTAGTGTCTCTGTCACTCTCTCACCACCACATTCTCTCTCTCTCTCTATTTATAGCCAAAGTTTTAAGAAAAAGCTGTATACAACTCACCACACCTCTCTTCTTCCTCCCCCAGATCAACTAAAATTGTTCTCTTTTTTTTTTTTTTTTTATTGTTTTTGACACAGAGAGAGGGAGTGAGAGAGATATAGAGACAGAACTGAACTGGGGGAACTCCCCAGTTCAGCATATGGATCCTCATGGTCTGGGGCCGGGATTCGATCCTTGGTCCCTGGCGCTGCAAAGTGAGCGCTTAACCCACTGAGCCATCCCAGCTTCCCCTGAAATTGTTCTCTTAAAGATTATCATAACCTCCTAGTCACCCACCTGCGGTTTCTGCTCATTCTTCCTGAACTTTCTGTAGCTTGTGTTACCTTGACGATGCTCTAGCCCTTGTCTTGAGAGTCTCTTTTTACTCAACTTCTAACATTCTCCTTCCTCACCTCATCCATCTGTCTCCCTCTCCCTTTCTCTCAGATGCTGACTCTGTGTGAATCTCTAATGGCCTTATTTCTTCTCAAGAGCTCAAATAGGATTGCTATGCAGATGGCTTTGAAACATGTCTAGTTCTATCCTTTTTCTTTCTTCACCTCTGTATGTATAACTATTAAGTATTTCTACCTAAAGGTCTCATGATCACCTTAAATTTAAAATGTCAGAACAAAGACATCATCGTTATCTTCAGAGTTAGTCCTTCCTGATATCCTCAGATTTGGTAATAGCACCACATCCTGTAAGTCACTGCAGCATACAGCCCAGAACTCTGGTGTTTCTTCTTATTCTACAGATGCTGTAGATTTTCCTCTGTGACATCTTTTCCATGAATATTTTTCTGTCCCTTCTCACTCATGTACCCTAGTTCTTCCCTGATCTGTTGCTAAATCTGTTTTCTTTTTTAGTGCTATATTCTCTGTACTCTGGTTACACATTTGTACCCACTTTCTTTACATTTTGCTACCAGATTAATCTTCCTGAAAGACATCCACTCATCTCCTCAAAACCGTTTTCTGCCTCTTCATTGTCAAATACTAGAGCTTATATCCCTTAGCCTTGCATTCAGCGTGTCCCTACCAATGGCAGTTTGCCTCCCCAACTTTTTCAGCTTTATTCTTCTACTTATTTCCCACATGAACCTACACACCTGAACTGGTCTTTACTTTCCAAAACTAACTTGTACCCTCCTCACCTATCTTTTCTTCTTAAAATGCCTACCCTTTATCCTCACTCTTTTCTTCAGAAATACCACCACTCCTATTTTATTCTACTTCCTGCAGGAAGTATTTTATAATTCTCTGATCGGAGTGGCTTCAGCCCTCATGGATATTCTGGGTACTTAGTGTCCTTTTCTCCTGTGTGTTATTACACAGACATCTTGATTCCTCCCTATGCAATTCCACTGTTCCATACATTGGTTATTCTTAAAGGTGTTTTGTTTTTCCTTTCCAAGTACACTGTAAGATCATGTTTACCTTCTCTGTGACATTGAAGGTAGACTCTTTCACTCGTGTGTGTGTGTGTGTGTGTGTGTGTAAGGTAGGAAGAGGGGTTGTGCAAGACAACTTATTGAGATGTGGGAAGAAAATATTAGAACTCCATTTTGTATTTATTTTTCCATATTTCTTTAAAATTTTTATTTTGTGCTTTTTAGTGAAATAATATTTAACTATAGTAGTTATATATTCAACATTTATGTGTAGTATTCATTATGAAAATATACCTGAGAGTTGTCTTAGTTTGGGTTCACTAGAAACAGACTCTGAGGTGAAGAGTTACGTGTGGAAGGTTAATTGGGAGAGCTCTTGGGAGGTGCACTTTCCTAGAAGGAAGGAGAAGGTGACCTGTGGTGTGTTTGCAGCTGAGGCTTCAGTAAAGCTTACTGCCGGCTCTGGAGCTGGGAAGACACTTCAGAGTCTTCCTGAACTAGGTCAGGGGGCTGGGCCTTGGCTGGTCATTAGCCATGGGCCATGCCCCTGGGAGGAGCATACTTTGAGTGAGGCAGTTCTCTCTAGCTGAGAGCAATTGCCAGTGAGGGATATAGCTGTAACAATCAGGAACCCATATTTCCATCAGCAGGGCGTTATGTGCATCAGCCCTGAAGAGATCTAAATGGAGTCCTACAGTACTCACTGCAATGGCACATTCTTGAATTTTTCATTTATTCTCTTTCTCTCACTCATTTTTTTTTTTTTAACTGATGGAGATGCTATCAAAAAAATATTTGGAGACCCCTGGATCAAAAGAATGACAGAGGGAAAGCAGAGTAGAGAAACAAACATTGCTTAAGTCCTCTTTACTTTATACACTTTGACATTTACTCTTCTCCGTTTCAAAGCATAAAGGGCAAAGAATAAAAAGTGATTAACATCCTTCATGCGTGTTTCATGCTGCCAGGAAAGTGAACTATGCACTGAATTTAATTTTCTAAAGATGGAGCTATATGATTCACATGAGGATGACTCAAGAATAAATAGTATTTAAGGAAAAGACCATCCCTATTTCCATCAGTGGCCACCTCCCAAGTTGGGAGGAGAAAATGCTTCCCAATTACATTCCCTTTAATGTTCAATAAAGTTGTCATTCAACAAAGCTGGCTATTTCCACTATGGAGGTGGAGAATGGGTATTGAGTTGGAAACTGTTTTTCCTGAGTGTTTGCTTTGAACAATTAAGGGACCCTTTCTTACTGAGGAATACCATTTTACCTCATCTCATATCCGCAGTCTCTTTTAAAACTCTCGGATATTGAGAGTGTTTGCCTCCTCATCCTTTTTTTTCTGGCCTTTTAATTTAAGGGACTCATCAATTCGGTTTCCAGTCTGTGTTTGGAGCAGACAGTGCAGCGTTGTGGTGGCCACAGACTCCAGAGCGGGATGCATCCGGGTTGGTGGGTCCAGCTGTACACTCTGGGACAAAAGCGACTGACATTCTTTTAGCTCCAATTTCCTAATCTGTAAAAAAAGAGAGAAGATTTGTACCCATCTTACGGGTGCTTTATTACTGAAAATCCACTCTCAGGGGGTTGTGGCAAGAATTCAAGAATAAAAATCATGTAAAGTTCTGAGCCTAGTGCCTGGCTTATAGAACGTGCAAATTAAATGTTAGCTATTTTTAAATTTCTGAGGTTTTTTCTTCTTTGCTTTCCTCACTCTCTTTTATATTTTCCTCTCTATTCCCCAGGGAACTGTAGCATTATGAAATCTCAGAGTGAAAGGGACGCAAAGGGTAACCAAGTCGTAAGGCCCTTCTCCATCTTTAATTGCCTTTCCACACCCTTTATACTTGGCTCTCCGATGCCCCCTCCCAAACTTCATTTTTAATAGTCTCCTCCTTCACATTTTCAGTTTGAGCATCAGATTGCACCAGTGATACTTTTCTCTTCTTTATGTCCAGTGGCCCACCGTGTGCTGCCAAGCTCTGGGCACAGCTGCCTGTGAGGCCAGCCTCTCTGGGCCTGACTGTTGTGCTTGCAGCCCTGACAGTGTCACTCCAAAATGGACCTGGTGCTCGCTGTGACCACGTTTCCTAATGGAAAAGCAGCACTGTCTCAGGCCCGACAACGGCGAGCAGTTTTCCCCAAATGCACAGAGAAGGGATTGAGGGGGCGAACCACCTGAGCCAATAACTTTATGTTGCCTCGTGGCCTTGAAGCTCAGAGGATAAAACTATTCAGCCTTTTCACAGTCCTGACTCTCTATTTCTTGTCTTGGTTGCTGACAACTGCTGAGCTCCTTGCTCTACAAATACCTGGACTAGCTCCCCCTCCACAGTCAACTTTATGCTTTCATTTCTTTGTTTCTGAGAGAGAGAGAGAGAGAGAGAGAGAAATGAATAGGTCAAATCTCTCTTCATGTTGTCTTTAGGCCAAGTTTCTAAGGAAAGCAAGTTCCTGCCCAAATCCCACAGCTCACACCATGTACACACACACCCATCTCCAAATCATACCTCTCTCTAAAGGCAAAAATGCCTTTGTGTCCACTTGCTCTGGAGACTTCTCCCATCTGCCTGTCTGTATTCTGCACCCCACTCATCTGGCTTCTCTTGCTGCTTTATTTGTGGAGATCTGCTCTTAGACTCCATTCCTGGTGGACTCGGGACCTTTTCAAGGTTAGATTCTTCCCAAGGTCTTTCAAAGCCCAGGTTCTAGGAGGCTGCAGGAGTGTCCCTTTTGAGCATCTGCAGGTAAACAGCAGTCCAGTGATGCTGACGAGATTTTCCATCCTCTCCACCATTTTGGTGCTGGGAAGAAGGTAGAAAAATTCCAATGTGAAGAACAGCTGTTAGCCAGTTCTTTCTCACTTCTGGCCCTAACTGACCCCTGAACAACAGTTCCTAGAGATGCATGGTGCAGAAATAGTACATGCATTTGCCATTCGCCCAGAGATTTTCAGACTCTTTGAACCCGGAAACAATCATCTGTATCCTTTTTTTTTCTTTATATGGTAGCTTTCTCATACATACATTCCTGTACAGCATTGAATACCTTTTTCATTTGTGGTCATTTTAGCAATAATAAGAACTATAATAATATACAATTTTATAGCATTCTTCATCCCCAAATCTCATTGCACTTTATAAACAGTAACTAATTGAAGAGAGACTGCTGTGTATTTATTTAATAATACAGTTGTATCTTCTGTTTTAACAAAATGTTCGGTTCTCTAATGTTTATTGTCAATGTAATTTCCTTCACATAACACAAATTAATGAGGAGAGAAAAGCAAATTTGTTTTTCATTAGTTACTAATTTAAGTATTTCCAAGCTGATTAATCAGAGTTCTTCTAGTCTACCCCCTCCCCCCTGGCTTCCATGCACTCAGCTGATCAACCATTTCTCTTCCTAAGAATACCATTTGCAATTAAATATTTGTTTTGATTCCTTAACCTATACTAGTTTCCCATTTGCTTATCTACATTTCTACATTTCTCAGTTCTCTTTTTGTGTTTTCTCTCTCTCCCATATGTACATATGATACAAACACATATCCTTTCTTCTCATTTCTCCATCTACTCCCTCTTTCTTTTCATCTAGTCTCTCAATATTATTTATTGTCTCTCTCTCTCTCTCCCTTTACATTTAACTTAGTGGCCTTAAGGGTGATATCTTTCGATTGGAGTTATCTCCAAATACACACACAGACAGATGATAGCTTTCTGCTGCTGGGGAGATTATTAACTGCTCATACAACTTTATCACAGAATGTTTTTTGTGTCTCACAGTTGCTTGTAAAATTTATATTTTTCCTCCAGTTCTCCAATAGCATTTCTATCAGAATCACACATCTTCTTTATTGGGCCCATGGGCAAAATCCAATTATTATTAATTGTGAAATAAACAGCACTTCATTTATAGGAACTTCTTAGTAAGGTCGTCTTCATGGGTGTGTGAAGTCACAAAAGGTCCCATGCTTAGAGGGTCCTATGGTATGTTTAATGCTTTAGTGTCATGGTCTTAAAATTCTTAATAACTTTTGAACAAGGGGACTTGCATTTTCATTTTGTGCCAGGCACCACAATTATGTAGTCAGTCCTTCCTCAGTAATATTTGCTTCTTCCTTCTACTTAGAGGTTCTGGGATCCCTTTTAAAGTCAAAGGGTCAGAATGGCTCCTTAGTGTATTATTATTACAGAAGAGGATGCAATAGGCCCTCTTCTGTGGGAAGTTTCCACCATCCGGTTCACCTCCAGTGAGAGAATCTCCTGAGTCTCCTAGATCATTTGGTGACTTTTACTACAACACTTTATTTTCTCCAGTCTTAGGCCTTAGTATTTTTTCATCCTAAGACTCCTCATCTGAATGTTGTCACATCCTTTCCACCTTCGGGTCACTCATCTTGATCAGGTGATTGAGGTGACACAACTCTGTGATTCAATGGCAGATTGACTGATCCTGGTTTCTAAGAACCTCTGGATCTGAAGTCTGAACTCAGACCTTCAGCATAGCCTAAAAAAGACATTCCTGGGAGTGACCACAATGCTGTCTAGAAACAACTACCACCAAGAGGGGGACTGAGAGGAAAGGAAGAAAACAAACGTTTTGAAAGAAAGGGATTAAAGGGTGAGCAGGGGTCAAAAAATAACTAGGTCTAAGGAAAAGGCATATGTTCATCACTTACGAAGATATATGCAAACAAGTATGCAAAACTGAGTGAAAGGAGACAGGAAAGGTCTCCCCATGAGTATAAAATTGATTGAACTGTCAACTATCATCTGTTACTTAAGGGCCCATTGGAAAGAAAAAGCTGAGACTCTATTAGAAAACAAACCCGAGAAGAACCATACCACGTCTTTGTGTTTTAAATATGCAAACACACAGACATACACATATACATACAAAAACAAAACCATCATGACCACATTATTCTATTCTACTCAACTTATTTTGTTAGCTACTTTTAGTGATCAGGGCCTTTATGTTTTTTTCTTGGGTATTGCCAGTTCTCACTAAGATTTGAAGCGTAAAGAGCATAGGACATACTGTTTGGACTCAAGTCCCTATTTTGCTGTTGCCAGCTCTGTGGCCTTGGACAGGAGTCTATAAACTTCTTGATGGCTTAGTTGCTTTATCCACAGACAGGTTATTGTGAGGATTAGATCAGTTAATATAGTTAAAGCACTTAGAATGTTTGGTACTAAGTACTCAATAAATGTCAGCTGTTATTATTGTTGGTGACTTTCCTCTCAGCCTTGTGAGAAAACAGAGCTGGACTCTGCAAAGTGTGAAGTGGGGCCCTGCTTTCACATTTTCTGCTCCAGACAAAGGCTGCAATTTTCCCAGGGCTCCACGGCACCTTCACCTCTTATGACAAGAGCGAGACTTGATTTGAGCTTACAGCTCAGTGCCTTCTTCCCTGTTTGTCATCTTCCAGGCACAGGTGATGTATGCCATGCTTATTTCCTAAGGAGATTTTCCAGGAAGAATGTTTCTGACTATTCACATCCAGAGCAGGCTTCAGACATACGAGCGTGCTGTGTGGGTAATGTTATTTCCAGATCTTGATAAAGCTGGGGCAGTGTTGAATGAGACAGCTGGATGGGGTGATGTATTCAATGCATAAGTAAGAACAAAACATATTGCACTTGGGGAAAACCTCTCTGGGAAATCAGTGGGACCAGTGGTAGAAAGCTAACATAACTGATAGGACTACATTACCTGAAAAAGGTATTTATCTTTCTCTCCATATCCCTGCAGCGTTTAAAAAATAATAAAATCAAACTAATTACCCAATAAAATATTTAGAACACATTATTTAGTTTAACTTGCTAACACTATGATAGACCTTGTCATTTTCCATTGCTTATAGTTTCTTTGTGGAAAGAATTCACAAAGGTGACAGCTGTCCTTGATATTAAAATAACATTTATTATCTCCTCCTTTTTTTTGTTTCAGATGTAAACCAGGAACATTTGTGACTTGCTTTCATACTGCTTAAAGCACTTAGGTTTTTTTAATTGCTTATTTTTTACAACAGCCAAGCTTGCCATTGGAGAATTCTTTGAATTTCAAACAAAGCTCAATGCCACAGAAGCCCTGTAGGGCCCCAGGATAAAGCAACATTATATCCAAAGAAAGCATTTGATTTTAGGAGCAGCCATGATAGCATTGATCAACAACATCCTTTATTGCTCCCAGTAGATGCACATAAGTGCCCTCCTGCTGAATGTGATTGTCATGTTCTGCAACCTTCCAGTCCTCTCTTCACATAAGCATCGGGTTCCCAGACTACAATTATGGACTAGTTGGAGCCTCCAAAGAAGCTGAAGTATTAGAAGTCAAGACATCTGTATAGAACCAAAGGAGAAGAAAAACAACCTCCATGTTCCAAGCTGGTTTCCTTCACCCCTTCTATATGAAGGAGTCATGTGAGAACATGTATGAAGTTGTGACAACAGAACCACCTAAGTCACCTCTGCCCCCTGAACTCTGTGCATTGTCAACTGTTGAATTGCCAAGTGCTTGATGTAGCATTCTGAATGCTTTTCACTGGTAAAAATAATCATAATGATAATAGGATAAAAGACTAGCTTCCTATCCTAACTTTTCATCAAATCACAGCTGGGTGACTCTTCATTCTTTCTTTTTTGGTGCAGCAGCTCATAGGCAGAAAGGGACAGCAGAGATATAACATCCTGGAAGAATGTATTTAATCCAAATGTGCTGTGACACTAATGGAATATATCGCAGACATGGTCATATTAAACTATTTGCATTAACTCTCCCTTGTTGCTGGCAGTCATGTTGTGGTGTGTCATCTTCAGCAAGAAGATAACTTTAAACATCTTTTACCAGCAGTGAGAAATCCCAGAAAAACAAGAGCTTCTACATAGATTTCCCTTGCATCATTGCCCTTAAGTAAGAAGATGACAAAGGCTAACATATTAACAAGATGTTTTGAAGCCAATACAGGAGTGCCTATTCTTTTAAGTTATATTAGTAAATATTTTTTTCTTTCTCTGCTTGTAGTGAAATTTGAAGCTAGTAAGATTTTTTTGATTAACTGTAAGAGGTGTGTGTGTGTGTGTATATATGTATGGCACATTTTCTCTCAATGCACTATGAGGATATAACATTTATCCTTAGTTTACTCAGAATGTGTGTAATAAAGTATTTGGTGTGGAATTTATGTCTACATTTGCAATATCTACTCTATTATTATGGAAGATGGGAATGAAGACCTTTGAGTTTCTGCTGACAGAGTATTTCTATGGTCTCTTGAGGTTTTCAAGGTAAAGAAAATTTTCCAGAATGTGTTCCCCAAGGGATTGTAGTCAAGACCAAGGACAACATTTGGAGGCAACTCACTAAATTCAAACAAG
Source organism: Craseonycteris thonglongyai (assembly GCA_004027555.1). NCBI lineage: Eukaryota > Metazoa > Chordata > Mammalia > Chiroptera > Craseonycteridae > Craseonycteris > Craseonycteris thonglongyai. The sequence goes on along the minus strand of PVKE010003160.1, from coordinate 48,852 downwards.
TCTAAATGGACAAAAACAAAACAAAACAAAAAACAAACAAAATAAAACAAACAAAAATAAGCCAAGGTGCAAAGCAAATGTTTCAGAAACCAAGAAGACTCAATGAAAGAAAAGATTTGAAATAGAGTGAGATAGGTAAGCCATGTTAATTCTCTGATCTAGGATTCTGGTCCTCACTCTGGCTTTTTTTCAGGGTACATATGGCCCTTGAATTGGGTGTGTTGAAAGGGGCCAATTCCAAGTGAACAAAATGACTGTCTTCCATATGTGGTTGTTGTTATTTTTACATGGGACCCAGACATCTCAGAGCACAATGAAGTTGGATAGTTTTCATCCCATGGAAAGTCTATAGTATAATAATATGGATCAATAAAGACAGGAAAGGTATACAATATCTATGATAAGCATACATATTATTCTTCAGTCGGTGCACCAGTCTTCAAATCATTCTCTTACAGTTTAAATTTGACCTGTCTTCCTAATTTTCCCTGTTCACTAGGTGGGGAAATGGTGTGTAAGTAAAAAAGATGAATTAAAGCAGAGAGATGTAAGGTGGAGATTGAACATCATTACTATAATTAGGAAAGGGGAGATAATTCTTATGGACAAAGAAGGTTTTAGGTAAATTCATGAAGTTTGAGAGACAGGTCAGAAGATAGATGAGTGAGAAAGATTGCTTCGTGTATTTGAGAATGGTAGATATTCGACAAAATACCCAGGAGAAATGATGGCGATGAAGAGAAGAGGTAAGCAAGGTAAGATCCAAGGGAATAAACCTAGGTCTAGAGCTCACAAAAGAGAAAATTAGCGGTATTTTTAGGACTACCTACCGAAAGGTCACCTTTGCCTTCCCTAGCTATTGATTTAATCTTTGGGCCTCAAATATTAGCACAGCATTAGGTTAAAATTAGTTTGATGTTTTAACTGGCCAGGTAACTTATTATCCAAGAGCACTTAGGTAAGTTTCTTAAACTATTATATTCGAATCTACAGAGTTACCTAGTATAATAGGGTCTACTACCTGGCTAAACTTTCTTGAGAATTATTAGGTAGATCACTTGAAAAAGCACATGAAAGTATTCTAAAAATTGAAAGTGAAACTTTCAACAACATGGGAGACTAAGAAGACAAGGGTATAAATTCAAGCACTAGAAAAATATTTCTCCACCAATTATTTAGTACATAGCTTAGCTCAAAAATGAAAAGGAAATCCTGTGTGGCAGAAATTGAGAGGAAAACCAAAACCAGAGCAATAAGTTAAAGCTCATTCCCCCCATTGCCCAAATGGGTTTCAGATCAGCTCTGTTCTTAAGAGTCCAGAGGTTGGGGGCTAGAGATATGGCCTTGGATCTGTGTGAGGTTGAGGGCCTAAGAAAAAGCACTACATAAAGCTTGGAGTTTTATAAAGCTTCCCTATGTGTCTGAAGAGATCTAGAAAAAACATTTCTTACCAGCTCTGAAAAACACAAGCAAACAATGACAACAACAACAACAAAACAGAAATAAAACTTACTATTTGCTCAAGGCCTTGAGGGGAGAGGAAAGAGTTGCATATGAGAAATTTAAAGCCACATCTGGTTTGTGCTAAATGTTGGTGGAAAGTCTGAATTTTTTCTACTAGGGTGGTACAGAAAACTTAGACCATGAAATTTGTACTAGAAGCTAATTTGGGGCTTTTGAACTTTAAATCTCTAATGAAAACACCTCTGAAAGGACTCAAAAGTGTTTTATTTCCCCCCACATGTAGAGCAATCAGAATCTCCAGGGAATAATAGGCTTTGCATAAGATGAGTTCACAAATTAAAATATTAAAAACCACATGAGGAAAGAAATCACCATGAAGGAGAGGCAAGACATGGAAACTAGGTAGTCAAGTCTTGAATATAATACATTTGCAATTACAAGATTTTGGAAGAATTAGAGAGAACTTCTAGAAATGAAAAAATAGGGTTTAAAAAATTTACTGCTAAAAACATGTATTTGTATAATGATAGGTTATAGATCAAAAATAGATGTTTTGATTTTATAGAATAATGATAAATAGTGTGAGCATAAGGAAAATTTATGTAATATATTTTAATACCTACTATGAAGATCTGCATTAAGCTCTGAAGATACCCAAACTGGTTAAAATGTAGTGCTTGACCTTGCAGAGCTCATATTCTAGGGCAGACCACACTAGTGCAATAAAAGCAATAAAATGTTATATACAAATAGAGTACAATACAGGTATAAAGTGGAGAGTGGTCAAATCTGTCTACTTAGGTTAGGTGGAGGGAGTGCCGTAAAAAAAAAAAAGCCTTGTAGATGCGCGAGTCTTGAAAGATGGGTGGGTGTTTTCCAGACCCATAAAAAGGGAAAACCATTATAAGCAGAAAGTGCATGGTAAAACCACATGACATGACTAGACTGGATTTGAAGGTTAGGGAGGTACAGAGAAGTAGGCATGAGCAGATCAGAATAATATACAGTGATTTTTACAGAGAGGTATAAGGAAAGCATAGTAATATAGTAATATTACTAGTAATATAGTAGTTAGAAACCTGGAATCAGACTTCCTGGTTTAAATCTTGGTTCTGCAACTTAGAAGTAATGTAACCTGTCTCAAGTTAATTAATCTCTTTATATCTCAGTTTCTTCCATTGTGAAATTAGAAAGAATAATACAAAATCTTAAGAAGAGTATTGTGATAATCAAATAAGATTATACATGTCAACACTTGGCAGTTCCTAATATGTTTTAAGCACTTAATGAACAGTAACCCTTGTTATTATAATTACTATTGTTTTTAAGATAGAGATTTTGAGATAGTTTAAAGCAAACAACAAGGTAATAAATATCATAGTGTTTATTCAGTGAACAAATATTAGAGACACTGTGTAAAGAACTAGAGTTGTGGTAATGAACATGACAGACTCAGTTCATTCCCTCGAGAAATATATTCTAAAGGGGAAGACAAATATTAAAGGAAGGCAGAGAAAATGCATTGTCTTCATCAGCATCACCTGGGAACTTGTTATAAATGTCATTTTTTAACATTCTATCCAGACCTACTGAATTAAAAACTCTGTAAATGGGGGTTCAGCAATCCATGTTTTAACAAACCCAATCCAGCTGAATCCGATGCAAGATAAAGTTTGAGAATTACTGCATTAGACTTTTATTTTGTGTGTAGTTGAAAATACCCTAACAGCACATAGATGCTGTTGAGTGTAGAATGGGGCCATAGAAAATTACTTGGCTTCAGGTACTCATACTGCATCTTCAGTTTCTTATGGGTTTTTTCAGAGGACCAATTTAGTTTTAAAAGCGCTTGTTTATAAAATTGGATCTTAGTAAAATCTTAAGAAGTCAATAGCTAATTCCAGTCTGTATGATTTCACCTTTTTGCTATCCTCAGGAATGAAGAATATGGGTCCATTTGTTTCTGGGGAGTAGGGATTCATGGTCATTCAAAGGCACAAGGAGAGGCCCCCTCCCCAAGACCAGGAACGAGAAATAGTCATCCACACAGGCTGACTTTGCCAAGAATACAATTTGTGGATTGTGCCAACTGTCCAGCCACTTTTATGCTACCTAAAAGTACCTAAGTGGTCAATCATAAAGTTCCTTCTAAATCCAGTAGACTCAATTCATTGCTGGGCTTTTAAGTGTGTGATTACCCATACAAATTGGGACAATACTACCTGTAGCCTTCCTTTTTGATCCTCTTCCTGAGTAAAATTCAATTTTTATTTTAAATATACCTTGAAGAAATATTTAATGAAAATTCATTCCAAGGAATGCCAAATAATTAGCCTGCCCAGGGCTATCACAGGTCCTGGTCAGGCCAAAGCAAATGGTCAGTTCTGTCACAGCTTTGAAACATAGGCAGGTGGTGTGTTCTTGGTCCATCTCTGGAACTGCTCACCTCAAAGGAAAGTCAAGCTGCAGACCTCACTAGAAGTTTAAGCAATAGTTCCAGGTCAACACAGAGTCTTTGAGGTTGAATCTAATATAGAGGTCATTTTCCTGCCCTAAAGTTTTTTTGTAATGAGGTTGTTTAGCATTTGGAGGAAGTTTTCCTATAGATACCTTGTTATCTAAGGTTATTAGGTAACCAGGTCAACCCACACTGTGCCTGTAGAATAGCATTAACAGTGCTGCTTTTCAGAAGACATAATCACTATTTATAAAGGGAAAGGAGGGCTGCATTTTTATGCCAAGCATACATTCCTCTCTCCTAATTTCTGGGTCACTAAAAGCTACATTTAGTGACTCAGCAAATTAGGGGAAGCATGGAGAAGAATAGAAGACACATTCTTTTAATAAGGGTTTAGTTTTTTTCTTTTTAACTTCTAAATCTCTATAGTAGAAAAAAATAGTTGATATAAAATATAAGAAGTCCTCTCTTGATGTTCTGCAATGGGGACTACAAGTATTTCATGAGTGTGGAGGTGAAGGGGTAGATTGGGATCTGGGTCATTTTAAAGCCAAGAAGTAGGGCAGCATTTAAACATGCCCTGGAATAAATTCCCAAGTGGAGACGTTGAACATTTCTATAGATGAAGAATAAGAAAGTGATTGACAAACAGAAAACCTTGTGTGTGTGTGTGTGTGTGTGTGTCCAGACTATTGGAACCACTATGGGATCCATAATATTCTAACGTAAATTCAGTAGCATGCCTGGAGTTTGTTTTAGAACCAAACCACAATAAAAGTACTTCTGATGGCATTTTGCCACGAGCAGTGAAGGATTCCATAGAACCAAGGTCTTCTTTGGTATTTGCCCAAAGTTTGACCATGTTGGACCATCAAGGGTAGGGATTGGTTGTCACAAAGTCAAGAAACACCCCATGACACAGGTGGCAGTCATGAAGCTAGAAGGTATCTATCTCAACTGATTTTTCAGTGTAGGAAACTGGTTATTTTGGAAACAGATGTTGAAGATAATAAGAAAAAAATGAGAATAATTAGATTTTAAGCTTCAAATAGCTGACTACTTGCCCTTTATGTATAGTGTCTTATGAATTCTCAAGATGGTACAAATGAATAAAACTGGAGGTAAAGAGTGGTTAAGGAAATCACTCCAGGTCACGAAGTGATAAGCTGGGGTTTGAACCCAGGCACTCTGATTCCAGATTCTCTATTATTTTTTTTAACTAATTAAAAATTTTTTAATTATAGTTGACATACAATATTACATTGTATGTCATACAACATAGTGATTGGACATTTATATAACTTATGAAGTGATCACCCCAATAAGTCTAGTACCCACCTGACACCATACACAGCTATTACAATATTATTGACTATATTCCCTACGTTGTACTTTACATACCCATGACTACTTTTATAATTGGCAATATGTACATCTTTACCCCTTCTTCTCCTTTTCTACCATCTCCCAATGCCCACACCCCAACCTGGCAACCATCAAAATGTTCTCTGTATCTATGAGTTTATTTCTGTTTCATTTATTTATTTTGTTTTTTAGATTCCACATATAGGTGAGATCATAAGGTATTTGTCTTTCTCTGTTTGACTTATTTCACTTAGCACAGCACCTTCTAGGTCCATCCACTTTGTTGCAAAAGACAAGAGTTCATTCTTTCTTATGGTAGAGTAATATTTCATTGTATATATGTGCCACCTCTTCTTTATCCAGTCATCTAATGATACTTACAGAACCTCTACTCTTAATCAGATAAGCATCCAAAAACATAATTGCCTCTTAGTCAGTCTCTGGATGCATGGGACAAAAGGATGTGCCAGCTTTTAGCAGTCTTATCTGCTGAAGGTGGAGGAGCCTCTGTATTCTAAACTTTGCACTTAACCTCAGTTATTCTGCAAGGTCAGATATGCATGCAGTGAGATTCGGGAGACTTAGAATGCATTGGTTTAATTTGGGAGAATTCCATTGGACTATTTCTCGTCCCACTAGTCTCGACTCACTTTCCCTACCTCATCGTCTCTATCACTTAAGGAGGATCTTATAATGGCTAGAACACATTAATTCCCAGATCTACTATGTATTCGTATATGACCCTAAAGTGGAGGAATCCTCAGGTGATTCTAGTATCTACATCTGTAAGTGGCAGGTAATGGATGTTGCCTGATGGGCTTTTAAAAAGCAATTTGTTTGTAAATGACTTCTGGCTTCTTGGGTCAAAGTATTAAATCAATTAAAACAGAAATGAAATATTCTGACATAACACCAGTTATTACTGGGAAATAGAAAAACGTGACTATACTAAGAACCATAGAGATCAAAGGGCAAATGTGTTCAATTGAGTGAAACTAATTATTGGAAAATACTTTTCAAGTAGAAGAAAATGTTATATATTATATATGAACAATAGCATATTACTAACTTTAAAAGAATATAAAACTCACATTGCAGCCCGTTAAAAGCATCCTTTCTTATTCAGAAACAATGATTTACTACAATGTTTATTCAGAAACTGAAATTCCCAGTGCAGAATAAGCACTGATTTCATTGATGGAACTCTGGAAATTTAAAAGGCTTTAGACTGAGGTAATGAAAGCAGCTTACTGGCCTCTTCACAAATGAGATCAAGATGTGCCCAGGAGAATTATCAGAAGAGCTCATGGTTGATCTGAAGGGGAAGCTGACAATAGATCAGAACTATATAGTAGACATTTATTATTTTGAATGTAGGCTTTATATAGTATCATAAATTATAGGCTCTCCTTGCTAAGTACCAGAACCATGTGGCTTTTAAATTTGACTAGTGACGACACTCTAACAGTTGATGAAGAAAGCTCCTCTCATTTCATATTCAGGCAGATTAAAAGAATACAAGATTTCTTGCTACCCTCTTGTTGTTCAAAGCCTTCCAACTTCATCCAGATACTTCATGCTCCCCAATTCCCTACCTTATATAATTGCCAAATTCAATTTCAGATTCCTTAAATCAGATGTTCCCAGTCAGTGTGCGGGAAATAGGCCACAGGTGTGTTGAATGAGTTCTGTCTTCAGTCCTTAGGTGCATGGGTCGTGTCTGCGGGCAGTGGTTTCCAGCCATGAGCAGCTTCAGAAGTTTACTCTAGTGAAATATTATTTTCTAATGTGTGCTGTGATATTTTTTTAAAAGTTGAGGAAAAACTGTTCTGAGTACTGCAGTTGGATACTCTTATTATGATATCAGATAATACTGATTTAGGAAACATGCAGAATGGTTCCCAAGATGTAGTAAGCCAACTAAAAATGCTTATTGAAAGATACATAGGGGAAGCCGGGATGGCTCAGTGGGTTGGGCGCTCACTTTGCAGCGCCAGGGACCGGGGATCAAGTCCCGGCCGCGGCCCGTGCTGAACTGGGAGCTCCCCTAGTTCAGTTTTCTCTCTCTCTCTCTCTCTCTCGCCCTCTCTGTGAAAAATAAATAAATTAATTAAATTTAAAAAAAAAAAGAAAGAAATACATAGAATGGAAACTATTATTTTAAAGCATTTACACTAAAGTATAAATGACTGATCAATTCAATATCTGGATTTATTTCTAATTGGAGAAATCACAGCGTCTCTTTCCCTGCCTTGCAAACTAGTCCCACGTGGTATAAAATGCATAGAATCAATACTGTTTCTTAGCAGAAAGTCCCATGTCACCTATACTCTCTATTCTAACACCTTTACAAGTGACTTCATATCTCATAGGACCTAGTTTTAAAAAGTGGTCAACCAATGTCACCCCCCAATATTTAATAATTCATTTAAAAAATAAAATAAATAAATAAATTGTCGTTTTTGGAGGGAGAAGTGAATGTTGGCAAGAACCTAATGGATATTCCAAATCAAGAAATTTTAGATCCATGATTACAGATAATCATTTGTATACTATGAATTATTACAAAACCATATAATCTCTTAGGGGCTTTGAATTATCTTTCAGTATAGGCCATAGATCTACACAGTGTTTGTTGAGTGAATAACATATTAATCAACAAATAATCAAATTCTAGTTGACTCATGTCAACTCTCATATGGAAGAGACAGAGTAAAATAGTTTCGTCTTTGTATAGTGCTTTAGCCTGGCTAAAAAGTCAGAGATAATGTATTATAGCAGTAAGCAATTATACCAAAACATCATATTTGAGAAGTGGGAATCACAGTTCAATCTTGTTTTTAAAAGTCAAATGTACATGTTAAGTTTTCAATCTATATTCCCAAAATTGATACTCAAAATTAGATTTCAAACCAGTACTGAAATAGTGGTATTAGTTATATGGAGAGGTTACAAGTATACTTCTCAATTCTTTGGAAATCTCTCTCTTTTTTTTTTTAATTTTCAGTGCCTTCAGTTTTGTTTGGTTGTTTGTTTGCTTACATATATATGATCTTTGGAAAAAAGTAATATTTATTGCAAAGAGTTTGACTTTGTATATGAACTCTGTGCACAGAGATTGACTGCTACCGAGTCACCCAGGAGGCCCTGGGAACAGCTAGATGGCAATGAATTTGATCATGGAAGACAGAATCATATTTTAAAAAGAATTCTCCCAGCATTTCAGCTATATAGCAAAGGATTGCCACTTTTCTTTTTCTGGCTGCAAACACCAGACTTCCCTTGAGGATGTTTAGCACTCTTGGAAAAAGGTAGAGAAGGTGAAATAGATCGAAGGGATTGAGCCCTATCGGAGGTCCATGGTAAGACACAGTCCATCAGACATTACTAAGCTGCTATCTCATTTTCTGAACCCCTCTCGACTAAATCCTTACATTAATACAGCAATTTATAGACTAAAACAGTGTGGCCACAGAAGTGATCCCATTCAATCACAATACTAGCCCACTGGCCCTGCTAAGCAGCCCGGAGAAGGATGGTTGTTGGGACCTCATATATGGGGCAAGGAAGAAATACAGTCAAGATCAAATTCAGCTACAAGTCTGGCCTTGAACCCAGCAGGGCATCCTTTCCACTGCACACAACAGCTAGAGTGACTGAGTCTCTGCAGCTTTAACCACTGTGCAAAGAGGCAGCCATTCTGAGGAGTCTTGGGAGAGAATCCAGGGGGTACCATGCAGGTGAAGGTGCCTAATCTTCTTGGCACTTGGGGGACGTGGATGAAATCATTGTTAAATGGAAGTAAAGTCCCCTCTAGCTTGCTTCTACCTTATCACCCCTCACCCCCCTACACCACCCCCTCCATGATTTAGGAGCTAATTATGCAGTCTGCCGCGTGTCTCTGCTCCCAGGCCTTGTGCAGCCTGCTCTCTCAACATTTGCCTGCCTGTTGTTTCTGTTAGCAGACAGAGGTCAGGGAGAGAAGGCATCAGACTTTAATCAGCCTCCTCTCCCACTTGTTAGCATCAGTGGAAAACAATCTTTACAGAATATTTCATATTTTGCTAGCAAGGATTTGGACATCTGAGAATTATTTATGAATGACATTACTCACTTAATTTTGTTCACTATGACTGTGAATAGCTGAGGTTTGCCTGTATCCCTAACATGATTTTAAATTTGTAGAGTGTCCTATGCCCTGAAGAACTAAACATGTTAGTTCATCATGTCTATCCACAGCAAACAATTTTGGGTTACAAAATACAGATGTATGAAAGAAACACTTACAAGATAAGAAGGTAGGATGCATAAAAAGGTGGTTTTTTGTTTTGTTTTGTTTTTTAAGATTTATTTTATTGTTTTTGACAGAAAGAGATAGAGAGAGAAGGGGGAGGGCCCAGAGCAGTCTCCATAGTTGTATGTCATTAGTTTTTGAAGAAAAGTTTTAAATTACAGGAGCATCTTATTTTATATTATTATTATTTTTTTTTAAATATATATATTTTTGACAGACAGAGAGAGACAGAGAGAAGAGGGAGGGCCCAGAGCAGTCTCCATAGTTATACATCATCAGCTTCCGACATGGTTGCATTCCACACAGGTGGGCGGGGACCATGCAGGGCGGGAACTGGGCTGGGAGTTCTCCGGCATGGGAAGCACACCCCAATTCAGCATATGGGTCCACATAAGCCAGGGTCAGGATTTGATCCTCAGTCCCCAGGGCTGAAAATTGAATGCCTAACCAGCTGAGCCATCCCGACTTCCCCAGAAACAATTTATTTAAAACAATAGAGCTATTTCTGAAAATTCCTTAAAAATTGGATTTATGAACATTTAGTTACATTTGTAACCCACAAGAGGAGCTGATAACTCAAGGCACACCCTGGTATGAGCATTTTTGCAGGTGCAAAGAATTTTTGTGAGGGAGTAATTCTCTCCCCCATTTGTCTTCTTTATGAATCTCAATTTGAATAGATCAAGTTGCCATAAGACACCTGTAGAGCTCAATCTGCCAAAACGCTTTCCATTGAATCCTTGGTAGATAAACAGACTCATTCTCTCATGGGAACGTTAGAAGCTAGCTGGCTGGTTTCTTTCAAAGCTGAGAAGCTCTTATCGTAAATGGGACATAAGATTTCTAAAGAGCCACACCTGATTAGATTTCTATAATTTTTGAGCACTCATTCTCTCTATATAGGAGAAAAGAAAATGGAGCCAGTTCATATAGCAAGATTTAGAAGTTACTACTTTATGTAATACTAAATCTATTGGTTAATGTGTTTATGTATATTTGAGCAAGAAAGACCGATTTGTTTTTAAGTTTCTAAATCTAGCATCTTTGCACATACTTTAATCACTTGCCTACATAATTTCCATTTTGATCCCCAAAGTTAGAATAAACCCATTTTCATTTATATAATTTTATACTCTTTTCTGCTGTTCATATGTCATCTTTGCTCTTCTGTCCCTAGACAAAAGCTAGTGTTTTTAGCTCCCATTTTCCAAATGCTTGCTCCATCTTTGCTGTTATGGGTGCAGATGACGTCAGAGTTCCAGCACAAATATATAGTGCCATGGAAAAGAAGCCCCCAAATTCTTAAGTGTTTAAAAGAGAGTAAGGCTGATTTTTCCTACAGTTTTAGTTTCTCTTGGCTCACTGCCTGACATCCATTAGGTATACTCTGAATATTTGAGCCCTGGATGCAAAGGCAAGAGCTTGCTTTTAGACTGGTTTGTACTATTTGCTGTCAGAGATGATAACAAGGAAAATAATAGCATTAAGCCTTGTTGCCAAGTCCCTTGGTTCATGGCTTTGGTTTCATTCCCATCTTTGCATCTATAATAAGATGAGAAGTCATATCTCGGTTACAGACACAATCATTTTTAGAAGCAGACCTGGTAGAGTTTTTAGTTGTCCTTCAACCTTCAGAAAGGTAGGTATGTCCCTTTTAGAAAAGGAGAGTCATGAAAGCTGTTTTCCATTGGTGGGCATTGAATTTTAACCATAGTATTGTTTGTTTCTAGTGTCAGACTACTAAGGGCAGTCAGTTAATTGGCACACAAAGCCTCAAGAAGCTTCCTGTTCAACTACCACATCTCCTGAGGTCACCTTGTTAAAGAATTTACTTTCATAATCAGTTTCTAAGAATCAATATTTCTTTCCCTATTTCCTTCTGCTTGGACATAATGTGATTACAACAAAGAGCTTTCATGCTTTGGCACTCTCAGAATTGTTGCAAAGAAAACACTGTCTCACAGTTCTCCCCGGCAAATCAACTCTGCTTTTCACCTTCCACTTGGACATCACAATGGCTGTGAGAGCTGGAGAGCTCAACCAAGCAGGTTTGGAACTGGGACACAAGGAGAGGCCAATGTGCTCCCATCTTCATGGAAGGGCAACTTGTGCCAAGATCTTTAATGATCCATACTTGATCTAACAGCCACAAGCACTATCTTGCTCGTCTTTCCCTAGAGGATGTCCCCCAAAGATAGTGGCATTTTGCAGTCATTGTGACGTTCAAAGAGATATTTGGATTTATCTAATTTTGGTAAATAATGCCAAAATATGTAGAGGTTTTTACCTCTGTTAGGAAATGGAGGGCATTTTCTAAGCCTTTTCAATCTCTAATTCCTCAATCAGTGGGGAGATTAATATTTGAAAATATTTGCACTGGATAACCAAGTAAGACAAATTGCTCATAGCCACCAGGTTAGAAAGACTGGGATTTAACAAGACAAGCAATCAGAGGCTGAATTGAATAGCAAAAGGGTTCCTGCCCCTTTCTAGAATAAATCGGAGATGTGAATGAGGCACAAAACAGAAAAATTGTTGTTAGGCTCATAAACGCACATAATAAAATCTGTAAGAAAACTGTATGGCCAATCTCCCCCTCCTTTAAAGGACACAAAATGTATTTGTGTAGATTTTGTGAAAATACAAAAACTGTGAAATATGCAATTAATCTGGAAAGAGATTAATGCCAGAGTATTTTAAAGCTTTACTCCCCTACCCACAGATGCTTGAGATAACTCAAAGAGGCTTTCAGTTTTTTCCTTCCCTTTAAAAACTCAAACTCCTAATTGAAGAACAGTCTGTGTTATTCAATATGAATGAAATAATTACACTTGGGTCAGGCATAGGGTGGAGTTGTTTTGAACAGTTTTTAAAGATCTTCTCCTTAGTTCCTATCTCTCTGTTCCCTGAAGAATTCCTGTATTCATTCAGGCAAACGAAGCAGTAGCAGCAGCAATGATCTTATTTACAAAGGGGGCATGAGGGCAGAGGTTTGAAGCCCCAAGGGCTGGGGTTCAATACAGTCCCTGTCATCTTGAGATCAGAGGGTTTGCCCCAGTCCAGGTGAATAATGACCAGGAATACCAGGAACACTTTGTGACTGATGACTGCTCTGTTTGGGGAGCTAATTGATGTCCCTCAGTTCCTAGTGAGTAATGCTCTTACTAGCAGTGACAGTAATGTCACCAGGAGGGAAAACATGTGGCCAGCTAATGAGGACACAGGACATGGATCCCCCAGCCCTACCTGTGGGTGCTCTACAGGGCAAAGCAGGAAGTGATGATTCTATATACGTATATTATACAAGGCCTTGTGAAATCTCTTGGAATTAGCAGAACTAGGGAATGAGCTATCTAACCTTGGACCTTTTTGATTATGAATCTGCTCAGCCCTCTACAGATCACAGTGAGGTGCATCAAGAACAATGAAACCCCTTAGTATCTATGACCCTTGGTGATCTGGGTCGTGGCCTTCATCCTCATTACTCTCCCATAGGTATCACATCCCAGCTGCACGAGACTCTGTCATTCTCTGGACGTATCATGCTTTCTTTAATCTCTTACCCGTCTCCCCCACCCCACCATTATTTTTCTCCCTATAACACCCTTGATCTCTATTTTTCCCCTTTGCTGTTTTCCTTGCTGGCTCCTACTTGGTCTTCAGTACATAACTATGTAGCCCCACTTTTTCCAAAGTCAGTTACTTGTGTCCTTCCTGGTTTCTCATAGCCTCCTCTACTTTAGCATTGATTGTGTTGTGTTGAGATGATCTGCCTAAGTATTCACCTTCTTTCATTAGATCTTAAGTATTAATTTGATGCCTTATGGTGGATGTTCAATAAATGTTGCTTGAATTGAACAGAATGCACAGTATAGTCTACTAAATGGAGACTGGTTTGTAGCTATTAACTTAGTAATACAGTGGCTAAGAGCAATTCCAATATCTACTACTTACTAATTGTGTTACTATCTATCAAAAGGCAATAATACTCCACAGGCTGGTTGAGAGGTTTAAATGAGATGATGAATCTCATAGTAAGTGAGATAAATGTTAACCATTATTAATAGCACTAAGTACATGGTAGGTTCTCAGTAAATACTTGTATTTAAAAATTTTAACAAGTTATACATCATTGACTGCTCTTGTTTCCTAGATGCCTTGTTCTACATACAAGTTAAAAATAAAAAGCATTTTTTTTAATTAAAAGAATTAAAATAAAATATTTGCTATAGGAAGTGGTCAAAGAGTTGGAACAACAGCCCCTGTAGGTAGGATGAGGAATATATTTGTAGCACCCAGCTCTGCGGATAAAAGAAATCAAACTTCTCAGCCACTGTTTTGCTACCCAAGGTGAGTGATGATTCATACTAGGCAAGTAATAAGAACACAAATTTGATTTATTTTGACATCCAGAATGGATTTGATAAAATTTTCAAATTGCTGCCCTCTGGAGAATGAAGAAAGGAAAACTCCAGTGTCTGGTTAGAGTCCTGCAACTCATCACAGCGCGTGTTCCCTTGCAATGTGGTCTCATGGAACGATCCAGAGTTTAGATCCAAAGGACCTGCATCTGAGCTCTAGAGATTCCACTTACTACTAATTGTCCACGTGAACTTGGGCAAGATACTTGACCTCTTGGGCCTTACGTATGTGGAAATGCACTGCAAAATACTGGAACTTTGGGCATTATTTTTACTAGGTATTATGGTAAGTAAAGTTCTTCATCTTTGCATTTCTTAGTCCATGAGAAATTTTCAATAAACACTTGTGGAATATATGATATTAAGTGAATAATGAATGACTGAAAGCACTCTAGTTTAGTAAAAACAATATAACCTTTGGAATTAAGGCCTGAATTATAACCTTAGCTATGTTGTCTACCTCAGTGAGCTTTTGTCTCACCTATAATATAAAGTTAATAGTATATACATCATAGGGTTACTCGAGGATTAAATAATATACACAAAGTAACAATATGAAGTTCTGGTACAATGCCTGCCACTGGGCAAAATACCTTCTTTGCTCCTGATTATTAGCTAAAGGGTTAATGTAGACATTAACTGTATAACTAAGATAAAATTAATTATTGAACATGGCTTAATTCTAGTACTTTACATTAATATAGTCCTTCACAGGTTTTTCAAAGCTCCTTCAAAAACACTTCATATCATCTGTTGCTACTGATATTTTCAGAGCTGGCATTTTTACTGATGAGAAGACCAAATCAGAGGTTGTAGCTCATCCAAGGCCAAATAGCTAGAGTGACTGATCCAGAATTGTATCCCAGGCCTAATAATTTCCTCTCCAGCGTCCTTTCCAGCACAATAGCTGCCTCTGTCAGTCAAAGCTGGGTGTCATAGACATATCATGATTCCAATATTAGCCAAAAGGACTATGTACTGGATAAGGAACACTGGAACATTTTCAAAGGGATCACATTTACCCAAAGATGTTAGAAATTCTATTATTATTATTATTATTATTATTATTATTATTATTATTACTAAACTGAAGTGCTGCATTAATCATCTATTTCTTAGCATCAAGAGAAAAATTATTAATATGCTTTATAAATATTTGAGCACCCATGTTCAAAGCAATAAAATGCTGGGGAGTCCCAGAACCTCATTTTTCTCTTAATCCAAGACAGCAACTATATATTCTTTAAATTGCTCATTCCATTTGTTATTCCTTCCTACCATCTTCTTTTCCTTTGGGTATGTCATAGGAACAATGTATCCTATAATCCTATCTATTCATTATTTAACCTTACCCAGAAACTTCTGAGGTGGATAAGACAGTAGTAGCCCAATGACCTATACTTCTGACGTGTTCAGAGACATGCCCATTCCACGTCTCATGACCCCCTAAGCTAATCAAATACATACACTCCAAAGTGTCCCTACCAGCATCCAGAAACAGGGTTTAGGAACAATAATGATGTGTATTATTCACTTTCTGTATTCCAGGAGGGAGCCAAGAACTTCACAGCTATCACCTCAATCCAGGAGAAAATGATCAAAAATAGCCTAGAGGTGAAGGTGTAATATTTCCACCTTGAACCACTTATGGTTCTTCTTGAATACCTTAATTGGTTCTCTGTTTCTACATCATTAAAAATGTATATTTCATTATAGATTGCAACACATTGACTGGGGATCAGTTTTTGAATTTCAAGATGCTATGTGAAGATACTGAAATAAGTATCTTACTCCCATCTAGCCCAAGTACAAAACTTAAAAACTAAGAACACATGTGATTTGTTTTCTGGTAAACACATTCAGCTTATGCAGTTAACCAGTGTTCACTAAAAGAAGCAGAATGACAAGTTTTGATTATAGTTATTAAATAATAAAAACAATCTATTTTTAAATATTTGCCAATTATTTGCAAATTTAAAGTCTTCTTACAAAATTGACTGCACTTTATTTCAGACAATAAAGTATAAACTTAATTGTAATGCTTTTTCGCTTCATTATAAAGATTTAAAATTTTTCTTATTGTTCAAATAAAGGTTGTATGAGCTTTTATAAGCTTTGTTGAGAAGTAATCTCAGAGATCAGAATGTTTATAAATTCTTTAGAAATATATTTTGCTAAATTTGCTAAATTCCATTTAATTTATACATCGTGAATAGTACATTTGTTTAATTTACTGAAAAATCATTAAACTCTTTAATGAAATATACTTTAAAAAGGCATAGCAGGCTTTTTTCCTTTATTATGTAAATGATGGCTTTTGCATGTTTTTCCTATGTTAGAAATGACTGTATTAATCAGTCTGTCCCCATTTCTCAAATGAAGTTGGGAACTAATAATCAGTTCAACAATCTTTTAGAATTTAAATCCTGAATGTTTTAACATCAGGCTGTGAAATAAGGCAGACTTCAAAGGTATTCTATGTTCTTTAGGATAATCTAGAATTTTTATTTGATTCCAGGTAACTTTGGACAATAGACACGATGGGATGTTTTCTCTTTTGTAATCAACAATTTATAACAATTAATTTTGTAAATAATTTAATTACATCATTGAAATAAAATATAGTGTGGGCTTAATAGATTGTAAATATTACAGAAGTACTATTTTGCTATAGTAATTTAATGACTGAAGCTACATTGAATAACAATCTTACTAGTACTTGTGTACAAAGTATTATACAGTTTACTAACGAACATATTGCAGCAGTTGCAAGGATGTTACCAGCTCAACAAACATCTAACAATACAATATTCTTCTAAGAGGAAAAGTAATAATGTTAGATTTATAGACAATCAAGAGTTTTCCACTTGAAACATTGGAAGTAAGAATCCTGATAGTCTGGTATCTTGATTTATTTTATTACAAGAAAAGATTTCCTTTCTTGGGGACTC
Source organism: Craseonycteris thonglongyai (assembly GCA_004027555.1). NCBI lineage: Eukaryota > Metazoa > Chordata > Mammalia > Chiroptera > Craseonycteridae > Craseonycteris > Craseonycteris thonglongyai. The sequence goes on along the minus strand of PVKE010003160.1, from coordinate 31,899 downwards.
CAATCCCCAGCAACTTTAGGATACCACAGCAATGTAGAGAAACTCTTCTATCTGAAAATTACTGATTTGTAAGCTACTGCTTAAACATCTGACCTTTTTTTAAAACCTATTTACACACATTCAGCCCAAATCAGTAGATAAAATGTTTTGTATATATTACAATAGGCATTGTTAACATTTCATCAGAAGGCCAGTACAAGACAGTTGTTAATAGCCATTGCCCAGCATTTCGGAGATTTAAAAATATCATACAAATATACAGTTTGACTGTGAGAAATCTAATTTTGCACATGATATTGGTGGTCTCTTTTACAAATATGGAATGGCATAAATTAATCAACAGGACAGTAACTAGAATAATACTCATCCAGGGCCTAATTCTCATCTGGTGGTTGGGCCTACTTCATGCAGGGTGAGTTTAGGTGGCCAAAATTCCTGGACACTTAATGCCAGATAGACTCAAGTGACGGGGAGGCTTGGGCATCATCTCAAGTGTAGGCATATGTCTGCAGCTTCTCCCAGATCCATGTGTCTTTTACATACATTTCATATGTAATGAAAAATTAGAGGTGCTTGGAGACAGCGCTCCATGTCTAAACAAAACTGTTAATCTAGAACTGAAAGATTCATCATTACTCTGAAGAAACTGAGCAGGTTGGAAATTTGGCCCTTTCTAAAGACGTATGTGATGGTGAAATGCATGGTAAGGACAAATATATTAATTTTCCTCAGAGGAAAGTAGATAACTCTGAAGTTGAACCTTATAGAACTCATTAAAATCTAAATTACATTTAAATTAATGGGTCTAATTAAGGGACTCACTAATGAATGATACTAATAAATGGTAACTCTAATGAGTATATTTATGGAGAGAACATCTGAGTAACTTGGGTTAGGAAATGATATTAAAAGTGTCAAAGTGAATCAAACTAATTTAAACATTTTAAAATGAAGGTGGTATAACATACACAGTGTTATTTCACAGGTATTTCTTAGAATATCAGTAAGCACCAAGTTTAGTGCTATCAGCCCCGTGGTCCCTTAATTTACTGTATATGATTTAGATCTTGCAAGCACAACACATAAAATTTACATTGCATAAACACAAATACAGTTTCAAAAATGAATCCCCGAGTTTTTCTACCAGTAACTAGAATTTTATCTTCACCAGGTCTAGACTATGAGAAGAAAGGTGGTACTGCCTGGTGAGCTCAGAGACATGTGGCTAAATATTCAGGGTAATGCAGGACAAGAGTGGCATTTCTTAAAGGAGGTAAGACCCTGGTGAGATTTTTTTAATATATAAATAATCTTTTCTCCTTCTTTTAAAGAGATTCTATTAATCCTCTAGCACCCAGAGCCTTCATCTGCATATGGCAAAGGGGTAAAATAAGGGATCCAGCAGGCAGATTCTAGATGATTAGAAGTATCCCAGGGTAGTCCATAGGCCATATTAAGCCTTAGACCATACACTGCAGGAAGACCCCATCACACTTCATGGGTGGCTAACCACCTAAAAATCACAAGGTAAACGCTAACCCTCCACTTCGTTTTGTGCTACGCAGGTCCCATGGTTCCTGCAGGAGCCATGCTCTATCTACATTAAGAAGACTATAAATAAAGGTTGTCTGAGTCAAGCGGTTTCGTAAGCATTATCAATGCTTACTGGGAAAGGGCCTAATTCTGAGCATCCATGGAGCCATTACGGAATAAGAGACTAGGACAAAGAGGGAAAGGACACTGTGCTCACCTTTACGCGTTACCAGATCTCAGTAACCAGGAGCAGAGCACAGGTCTATTCCTTAGCTCAAGCCTATCCAGACAAAGCTGGGTGCTGGGCTGTCCCCAAGGGCTTCTGAGTGAATGAAGCACAGAAACAGCTGAATGTCATCCAAGCCTCAATCATGAGTCAGCTTCTCACTGCCCTTTCCTGTCTCACCTACTGCCTGATAGCCCTCCTCAGGCACAAGGGCCTGACCTGGTCTTACCTCAGCAAGCAGTGGACAGCGTTACTTAAACTGGGATCACACTGCCTACAAACACAACTGACCCGTGTTACTACTGAAGGTTTTTTAGAATCACATCCTTTATAATGACTTACATCTCTATGAACTTGATCGATATTAGGGGCTCAGAAACCAAAATATTCTTATTTCCTGACATGAACACTGTCGATACAGACCGTCACTTAAATTTTTGTTAGTGATTATCCCTTGCTAAGCACTAGTCTTATGGAATACCTAAAGGTCAATTTAGTAATACGGGACCCAATTAGGCAGGGAGGGGGATAGGGGGTTCTGAATGTTTATGGTCAGTATTTTTATCAACAAGATTTCTGAATAAACTCAATTTTAGAAACTGAATTCATGTATAAGAGTGTAGCAAGTAATAACAGTTGACACTTGGTCACAGTTTTCTCACTTTATGACATTACTACAACAGTTACAGGATAGAAATACACACATACACACATTTATATTCACACTCCCACACAGTATAACTTCACTGATCCAGACAATACTTCTCTTCAATTAAGAAAAAAATGAAGGCTATTGTTTGGCCACCCAGGCATGAAATCTATTACTTAAACCTGGACTATAAGAATACAATATTCTTCAAGTAAACATCAATTGCACAGTGATAACAATATACATTAAGATTGACACATGCTGTCTTAAGAGGTCCAGTAATAGCTAAAAACTAAAGAAAGTCAGAGATGTCAGCCAAAAAAGTCAATATGCCTTCTCTCTTCTGTTCTAATTGTAATCCATCATCCAAGAGAACAGCTATAGTCCAGAAGATAATAAATGTCCTCATATGAAAATGCAGAGCTAATAACTTTTTTAGTGTCAATGAATTCTGCTTGAGACTTTGGATAGTCTTCAAATTCTTCTTGTTGTATTGTATTAACAGAAAAATAAGACTTTATGGTTATTTCCAATGTCAAATTTAAATAGATGTTTGAAAAAATATTAAGGTTTCTAAAGTTATATCATGGGCAATACTTTTTTAAAAAGTGGTCTCACTGTCATATATCCCCTGCTTGTGTTCCATTGTTTTCATAAAATACTACTTTTCAGTTTTGCTGAACTAGACAAATATAAACAACACATAGTAAACACCAATACACATCTCACAGGACACAAACATTTTACAAAATAGCTCTACTTTAGTACTATAACGGTGGTAAAATGGACATCTCTGATACTGATGAATACATTTCACATTATAATGAAAGTTGTAGTTACAAAGGCATTACTCATTTGATGGCATTTTTCTGTTGGAACTTAGACTTCAAATTCTGTAGTCAAAGGTTTCCCTCCTAGTTCATGGAGACTTTGAAGAACCTTCCAGTCATTGAAGCAACAGGCTTTCTTCACTGTAAACCCCTAGAGAACCAAGTTTGAGAACCTACACTATCAAAATGTTAGAGAACAGATAATTGATCATAGTGACAATCGCCTTTTCAGGGAGCATGGTAAACTTAAAAAATATAACCGATGAGACAAAAGACTCTTCTAAATTTTGAGCTTAAAAAAAAAAAAAAAAAGGAAGAAAGAAAAGATTTTCTTTTCCTGTGCTGCCAGGGCGGCGTCAGGCTCACACAGCCTCGGCCGATGTGTCTGTGGACACAGACATGGTCACCTTGGCGATCTTGACCGTGCTCTTGATGCAGCTCTCTGCAGCCCTGTGCACACTGGCGGCGTTGTTTGCATGTTTGTGCAGGCAATCTGAGTCCCCCATGCTGTTATCGAGAGGCTGCGCAGTGCCTTCACACGAGGGGAACATACTCCGGAAAGCGTGTCTCAGGTCCTTGCTCCTCAGAGCATAGATGATGGGGTTCACGGTGGAATTCAGCAGGCAGAGCATACTGCAGAAAGCAAACACCGTCTTAATGAGCTTGTTCATCTTCCCAAAGACATCATACACCATGATCGCGAGCAGAGGGCCCCAGCAGATGATTAAAACCACAAGGATCAGGACCAGGGTCTTGGCCAGCCTAATGTCCATGCGGGCTTGGTCCGGCCGTGTCACCTGTACCTTGCCGTCCTCTGACGTGTGGATGATAATGCTCTTCTGGGTGCCGCGTTGAATCATGCGGACCGCGTGGCTGTGAGCCTTCCAGAGAATGTACATGTATGCATACACGATAAACAGCAGGAGCACACTGGTGACCCCGATCCAGAACATCAGGTAGGTTTCATCAATGAGTGGGAAAATGTCTGAGCAAACGGACTGCAGTTTCTTGCAGTTCCATCCCAGGAGAGGCAGCACAGCGATCACGATTGCTATGGTCCACATCAGGCAAAAGGCTACCACAGCCTTGGGCCTGGTGACGATCCTCTTATAGGCCAGGGGCCTATGAATCGATATGTATCTGTCGATGGCTGTGAGGAACAGGCTGCCCACTGAGGCAGTGAAGGAGGCTGTGACGCCGCCCAGTTTGAACAGGAACACATTGGGGCTATCTTTGCGGTGGAACACGTGGAAGTCAACGAAGCTGTAGACGAAAATGACGCTCCCCAGGAGGTCTGCCACGGCCAGGCTGCCGATGAAGTGGTAAGAAGGCCTGCAGCGGAGGCTGCGCGAATGCAGGATGACGCACAGCACGAGCAGGTTCTCCAGAACCGTGAAGGTGCCCAGCGTGAGAGACAGCACGGCGATGGCCAGCTGCTGGCTGGGGTTCAGAATCATGAAGCACTCCATGTCCATAAAGTTCTCCCCACACTGAATGTTCTCCTCATTCTCCTTGAAGGACGACAGGGACTTGTTGTAAAATTCGGTTATGTTCACCTGGTCTGCTGGGACTAAGTGGGAATTGTCTCCTGCAGTCATCTTTTCTTGAAAGGGACTTCCCCTAAAGGAAGTTAAAGGAAATTTCTGCGGGAAATACCCTAATTTGGATGCCATGTCGCCTTTGATATCTTCGTACTGAATGTCATTCGAGCCCACGTAGAGGAGGTCTGTGGTGATCGTGCGGAAGGTGGTATCTGCAAGGCCATCTAGGATCGACTTCATAACCTCCGTCTTCAATTAGGCCAAATTCTCTGAGAAAGAGACCAGCAGCAGGGAATCCTAATGAAGGGAAAACAAATAAGCTGAATGGTGAGAAAACCAGGAGAATGAAAAAATATATCAAATGTAATGAGTACCATCATGTTATTTCATTGCCTGCCTCTGAATACAGATAAAGTCCTTGTCAGATGCAGTTAATAGAATAAGTCAGTCAATCAAACAAAAGCTACCCAAAACTTGGTGATGTGGCGCCGTGGCTGAAACACAGGTTTCTTTCCTTACTTAAGGTCTACAGGTATAAGTCACTGTATGAATCCTGTATGGACATGCAGGGTTTCATAGTCAAGTGATGAAAATGTATCATGGGTGTGGCATGCATTTTACAGTCATGCCAGGAAGTGTTTACCACCTGGCTTCTATTGTTACACACACGTAAAGCCCTAATGCTAGTGGGGGCCCTGGGTGGCAGGGGTAGCAATAATGTGTCACACAATCTCTGTTCTTGAAGACTTTAACACAGTGTTACGCAGGTAAGACTGAATGTGCAAGACAACCAAAGAAGAAGACAGTGTGAAATCAGGGACTGAGTTGTGTGGCCTATGTGTGTTGAATGTAAAGGAGGAAGAAGAGATCACTGAGACCCAGAAGAAGTATATGGCCAGGGTGGGAAAATCCAGGTTCAAGTCCTGGCTCTATCAGGCAAGTTTCCTCACCCAGAGGAGACATTTGAACTGAGCCATGGCTGAGATGAACTTCTAAAATGTCTACATCAACCAAGAAAAACGTCACAAAGGGCCAGCTTGCACCGCGGCTGATGGAAAGACGAAGATCTTTATCACTCGAAAGGAGTAATGACAGACAGTGCTTCCTGGCAGTGTCCCCCACGAGTGGCATGGTGACACAAGCACACTGGAAGACAGGAGACGGGCCTCATCACCCAAGCCTTTCCATGTGGATAGCACCGGAAATAAGGACAACTGAGAGGAGAGGCTAAATTGTAAGAGCTCTTCAAATCTAAGCTAAGCAATTTGGTTTCATTTCAAAATAGCCAGTCAGAAAATTAATTTTACAACTTATAAATGTTTGTTTAAAATGTGGCTATTAGGCTCTTTAGCTTAGCAAAATATTGGAAGTGCTGAGTGATAGCTAAAATAGTTAAAATAATCAGAAAATCAGTATTTACTGTCTTTTTGTTGTTCCTAAAAATATTACACTGTACTGGAGAGAAAAGAAAGTTATTTGAACACATTTTAAAATTCTAGATCTTTCTGCTAAAATACAGAGCCTACATATCTGAATTAATAATTCACTTACTCATCCATTGAACAAATTATGGAGCACCCACTATATGCCAGGCACTGTACTAGGCACACAACTGCATCAAGAAAGAGTTCTTGACTGCATGAAGTACAGTGTAGCAGGGGGGACAGGAAGCTGACACCATAATCGTGAGAAAGTGTGGTGACAGCTACAAGTGGAGACCTATAGGAAGGAGGCTGTGGGAGCAGCTAGTCTATGGAGTTAAAATAGACTTCCCCAGTAAAGAACATTTATGCCAAGAGTATACAGAAGTAGTGCGGATGGAGACAGGATATCATGTCATTTAATCTTGAGTTTATACATTTGTTTCCATAACTAGAATGTGGTTTGCAAGCACAGGAATGGTGTCTCTTTTCTTATGTGATTCGCCAGCCTGCTAACTTGACAGCAGACAAGAGAGGGCTGGGCTCCCTTACAAATGTTCACATGACCCTAATAGGTGGCAGTGAATTTTATTGACTGGTTACTTGTAAAACAGTAATTTAATAATATTTATTTGCCTTTTCTTAAAATTAGAGGAGAAAATGGTAATTCAATGGATACTTGAGTTGAAAACCAAAGCTTGAGTCCAACACTTCCAAGCAGCAACTTGGAGCTAGTCCTCCCATAGGCCATCTTTTTTCAGGTAACTAATGCTCCCTGCACACTTCCCAATTAAAAACTGATGTACTTGAAATTTGGGTTATATTATTACATTCAAAGTATTCAGAAGGTACAAAAGGTAGAGCAGTCAATTTCTCTCACTTCAATGTCCCAGCCAACCAGCTTTCTTCCTCAGAGGTAGGAAGTTCCTTGTCACTCCTTCCAGAGATATTCCATACATATTCAAGTAATATGGATGTTCATTCCCCTTTTACTTTCCTTTTAACAAACTCTAATATACTACACAGAATTCTGAACCTCGCTTTTCCACGTAAAAGAAGATAATTCACATTAGCCCACAAAACCTCCCTCCATTAGCAGCCGCTTTAAGTATCCATTAGATGAATGTGACCAGCTTCCTACTGATGGAGGTTTAGGTTGTTTTTCACTTCTTGCTATTACAAATAATGCTGCAGTAAATTACCTCCAGTCATAGCATTTTTCACATTTCTTTTTTTTTTTTTAAAGATTAATTTTATTGTTTGAGAGAAGCTGAGAGAAGGGGGGAGGGCCCAGAGAAGTCTTCATAGTTGTATATTATTAGTTATGACATGATTTCATTCCACACAGGTGGATGTAGGGCTGCATGAGGTGGGAACTGAACTGAGGGCCTCCCACATGGGAGGCAAGAACCCTCACTGCCATCCCAGTGGTTATCAGTTACACTGCAGTTTAGCACATGGGTTTGCACAGGCAGGGGTCCCGGCTCGATCCCCGGACCTCGCGGTTGCAAGGCGAGCAATCAACCTGCTAAGCCATCCCGGAATCCCTCACATTTCTGATGGTATTGTGAAGTCTTTCTGGTCGTCTAAGCTAGTTCATACCTTAGACTTACCCCAGACTCCTCCTTCTTCCTGGCCTCTATAAACAGGTAGAGTACTAAGTCTTACTGATTTCCTCTTTTTAAGCAGTTATGGAGAATTTATGATGTGTACGTGGCATTCTGAGACTCTTATGTGTTTATTTTCACAATGGCCCAGGTCAGCTGAGTGCTGCTATTAGCCCCTTTACAGAAAAAAGGCACAGAGAGAGTAAGGAATTTGCCATTCGTATAGCTAGTAGAGCCAGAATGAACTCAGATGTTCTAATTCAAAAAATGTAACGTGAACCACAGGTGCAATTTTAGTTTACAGTATCTAGGCAAAAAGAACAATGTAAAAGAGGAAATTAATTTTAATAATATATTTTATTTAATCTAATATATCCAAAATATTATCATTTCAACACAGGGAACTAGCCACATTTCATGTGCTTAATAGCCACACGTGGCTAGTGGCTACCATATTGGACAGTACAAGTCTGGACCTGCTTTTAACCTTTATGATAAACCATCTCTCTAACCTAAGACAGGGATGTTCCTTTCTCCCTTCTTCTCTCCACTGATTTCCACCAGTCAAAGCATTAGTAATGGAGAGAACATTGAATTAAGAATTAGCAGACCAAGATTAGTGTCAGACCTGTCAGTCTTTCAAAACCTCAGTATTTCATCTGTAAAATGGGAAGGAGGAAGAAGAGGAGAAAGAGGAGAAGGAAGTCTAAATTACAGAATTGTTCTGAAAATTAAATATTAAAAAAACACTTAACACAATGCCTGGCACAAAATTTAACTCTTCAATAATTCATTATCATTACTTAATACTATGGTTCTTTGCTATATATTATTAATTATATATCAAGATAATTCATTGCCTTAATTAGATCATAGGCTATTTATTCCATTTTACTTTTTGTCACAGCACTTAGCATGAAGCAAATAGAAGATGTACAATGGCTGTCAGAAAGTATACAGCCATGTATTATGTTGACAATGGCTGGATTTTCTCCGGACAGCCCTTGTGCACATAGGTGTGGGAAGAAGAATGTCTATTGGTATATTCCAGGCATTTGAGAAACTCTACATATATTCTAGCATTAAATTTTCATTGACAGCTCTATCAGGTGCTTATTTATAATTTAGTGTATGTGTTGCCAAAGCGAGCATCAGGTTATAATTCCTATTTCACAGACAAGAAAATGGAGACCACAGATGTTAAATAAATTGTCCAGAATATGGAAAGATTGTAACTGAATCCATGTCTCTCAGACTCCAGTTTCTTTTGGCCTTTGGACTTTACGCACTGTTGTAAGGATTAATAGTAACTAGTATAAATCTATTTTACATCTTATAGTCAAGCCTCCTAGCTTCTTGCAAACACAAATTGAGGCATTTTGTCAATATGTAGTAATTAACACTACCTCCTACTAAGTCACTATATCTTATCCCAGCCCATCTATGGGGGTCTACCTACTGCCATGGCCTCAAGGACTAAAATTTTAGAATTTGGAAAAGCTATAATGTGAAGAAAAAGGATCACATACCTTATTTCCACAATACAAACCACATATACCTGTCATTTACTCTACATTAAGATCACTACCTAAGTGATCATAATTTCCCACGCTAATGCAATTTAGCACTTTCATTAAAACCAACTCGCTTGTTAAAATCAGCCAGAGCATGGTGTGGTTATTAGATAAAATGTCATTTCTGTCCAATATAAGCCAACTGTAACTGAAGAATATAGTTAAAAAATATACATGGTTTCTGTGCTCAAGGATCTCAGTAATGTCCAAATACCACGGTGCGCAGGCTATTGTAAGTTAATGAGATCATGGCAAGATAACTGTCCTTTGCATTTCAATAATTCTTGCCTTATTCTTACATTTGATTATTACAGTAATTTCCACCTGCTTATTTTTTGCACCGCGAGTTTTCTTTGCAAGTTCATTAGTAATATAGCTTAGGCTTTGGGGGATATGCAGTTGCCATTAATTTTGTTTTTGTTTGCTACTGGGAAAATCATAATTGGAAATTTCTAGCAAGATGCGTAAATGCTCCTATTAAAGAAGCAGTTGGTTTTTATTATTGTTATATTGAGAGAATGATTGAATGACATTGAAGGGGATTCTCCTTAAATTCTGCTTGCATATAACCAACATAGTCTAATAATTTAAGCTATAAATCATGCCTTTATAATAACAATAACAAATATTTTGATGTGTTGCATCTATTATTTTTCAAAAGCTTCAGCTTTTTAGACCACCACCTGTGTTTTGGTCCATCTCAATATGCACACCTGCCTCTCCATCCATCACCCCCAACTAGCAAGTTATGTGATCATCAGTGAAATTTTATGGGTGTGGCAGCAGCATGAGTTTTTTTAAAAAACGTCTACCCAGATTCTATATCTTTATTTTTATAACCATTAGGAGTATAAAACATCCGTGTTCTGATTAGAGTATCGAGAAAGTCCTCAAAACAACACTTCAAAAGGTGTATTTTCTACATCAGCATAATTTGATAGCAGGTTATTTAAGTCTTCATTGCCCATCTGGAGACCTTTGTTTTAGAGAGACATTTCAATAATTTAGATATTTATCATTGTTGTATCTGGAATCAAAATCCTTGCAGTTCTGGCCTGTACAGCATCTCTGGGGGAATAAGCAGTAAGCAGTATTTGCTTCCTGCAGGTCTTCCTGCTCAGGAAGCCAGAAACCCCACTGGAAGCATCAGGAAACTGATGCGCCCAGTATAGTTACAGACTATCACCCTACTGGGTTCATTCCCTAATATTCTAAGTTTATAAATGCTTTAAGGAGACAGCACCAAGCTCATAGTCTGTAAATTGATAGAAGTCCAGAATATTAAATGCAAGAGTTCCAGGTCCTGGCTTAACTGTTTCTTTCCTACTTCCTTTGTGTGTTCTGTGTTGTTGTGTTTGGCTAATCTCATAGAAGAGCCTTGTGGAGGGTTCAAGAGAATGGCAGTGCCAGTGAATATATTTGTTTGTTCTTTTCCATTCATTTCTGGGAACAAGTCTGGTTTCTACTAATTTGATCAAGAAAAATAACTTGCTAATGTATTTCTCTAAAGTTAGTAAAGAAAATTTTAGTTGACTCATAATTGCATTATGTCTAAGTTGTGTCTTCAATATATATGGCAGATCTCACAGGCTAACATCATAAGTCAATGAATAATATTTCTGCTATATTGGGAAGCTGGGATGGCTCAGCAGGTTGAACACTCACCTTGCAGCACCGGAATCTACAGATGGTATCCCAGCCCCAGCCCGTATGGACCCATACGCTGAACTGGGGTGTGCCCCCAGTTTGGTTTTTGCCAGTGAGCTTCCCATGGAGGAGGCCCCCCATCTCTCGCATCGTGCCTCCCATGTGGGAGGCTCCTGGCCTGGTTCTTGCCCTGCACAGATCCACACCCACCTGTGGAGTCAAACTATCAAAAACTAATGATGACAACTATGGAGGCTGCTCTGGGCCCTCCCCCTTCTCTCTGTCTCTCTCTCTGTCAAAAACAATAAAAAAAAGTTTTAATATTTCTGCTATAGTTGAGCAGGCAATTGAGTCTCTTCTCTTACCTAACCATTAGAGTTTTGGAATTATTAAAGTAGTTTTGTAACTTTTTGCATTATCTTCTATAGCAAAGAGAAATAAAGGATTCACTTTATTATCCTGATAATTCAGGCAAAAATACATAATCCTTCTTCCTTGTATTAATGTCAGTTCCTTTTCCCATATATAAAAGAAAATTCCATTATGCTAGTGATGCTTGGTTGGCTCTCAAAGCTTTAGCTTTTCATTTATTTTGTAACATAGAAGAGAAGTTATTAAATGCACTATTTTCTCTGGCTGAATCTTACTAACAAAATGAGTGTTAGATTTTTCAAAAAATATATCAATTGATATGAATTAAACAGATATTAAGACACTTATAAGGCTATAATTCTTTTCAAATTTAACTTGAAGTATGCTTAAATAGTTAACATTTAAAGGCTTCTTAAAACTTAAAAAATTTCAGGGCTCAAGAAATGATGCAGACTATACCATATTAAACACTCACTAGTAGGTGATGATATTATAAGATGAGACAAATACAAAAGCAAATTAATGATACAAATTAAGTGATTTGCTGACTTTTATGGCCAATTCATCATTCAATTTTGCTCTGCCCTTTTGATAGTCCCTACTAATAAGTACCTTTGCTTTCTTCCTTTTTCTTTTTTTCTTTTCTTTTTTGAGAGAGAGATCTTTTCTACATAATCTATAACAAAAATAATCAAGTATAACTGAAGCAGCCTCCCCTTAAAATAGACCATGCAAAGATTTCAATTCAGTAGAAACCTGGTCCCTGTATAAAATATTCCATAAGATTGTCTCTATCTTGCATATGAGGTTTGGTCATTAAAAGTCAAAAGCAATATATTACTTTGATTCATAATATATGTAGAACCCATTAGACAGATTATCTTTACAGTTCATTACAAGAATAGCAATAGTTTCAAGTGTGCTACATGTCTAATGGTGAAGCATACTTTTCAGTTTCCTTGTTCATTCTTCAATAAGGGGTACTTTATCTTTGAATTCATGTAAATTAAGTTCAACTAAAAACAAAGGCTTAATTCTCAGGTTCAAATCTCAAATAATTTGGGTGCTTTAAATGCGCAATAGAGAAAATTCCAATTCCCAAATACTTCAATAAGAAATATTTAAATGCTTGTGTGCCAGGTATTGTGCTAAGTGCATACTTTTTATTAATATTTACATAAAATAGGTGTTACTACAATTTCCATTCTACAGATGAGAAAACTGAGAGGTAAAATGCTTTGTCCAAGGTCTTCAACTAGAGGGGTAGAGCTGAAACTTCAACCAGGTCTGCACCTCAAACTCTGTCTGCTCTTAACTTTGAGGTCCAGGAACCATACAGTAAAGACACTCTTTTTCCATTTCTAAGGAAGGGGGAAGAGTTGATTTTGGGAAAAAGAGGTAATGAAGGGTACATGATAAGGGAAGCTGGCATGGCTCAGCGGGTTGAGCACTCGCATTGCAGCCCCAGGGCCCAAGGATCAAATTGTGTCCCCGGCCCATGCGGACCCATATGCTGAACTGGGGTATGCCCCCAATTCAGTTCTTGCCAGGGCCCATGCTGGAGGTCCCAGCATGGGTCCTGCCCTGTGCAGCCCCTTGCCCACATGTGGAGTGAAACTATATTAAAAACTAATGATATACAACTATGGAGACTGCCCTGGGCCCTCCTCTCCCCCCACCCTTTTTTTGTCTCTGTCTGTCTCTCTCTCTGTCAAAAAATGAATAAATAAATAAATCTAGAAGAAAAAAAAAGAGGGAAGCTGGGATGGCTCGGTGGGTTAAGCGCTCACTTTGCAGCTCCAGGGTCTAAGGATCGAATCCTGACCCCAGCCCGTGTGGACCCATATGCTGAACTGGGGAGTGCCCCCAGTTCAATTCTCACTGGGGTGAAGACCCCCGGCCCAGTTCCTGTCCTGTGCAGCCCCACTCCCACCTGTGGAATGAAACTATGTGGAAAAACAAATGATGTGTAACTATGGAGACTGTTCTGGGCCCTCCCCCTTCTCTCTGTCTCTGTATCGCTCTCTCTGTCAAAAACAATAAATATAAATCTTAAAAAAAAAACACACAAAAATCCATGTTAAAAAAAAAAAAGAGTACATAATAATTTTACACAGTGAACAAGTCAAATCTAGAGGAATAATCTGTTGATAGCAAAAACAATACCCTTGGTACTTGCAAATTATCCTTGCTCCATGGTCTTCAGAAACAAAGTATGACACTTAACTATAAGCTATAAATCCTAAGCCTGAATTAGCACCTTATTTGCAATGACTGTTGAGAAATAATAAATTAAATCAAACTCGTCATTGCCACTATTTTTTTTAACTAAGTAGGTTTTTTGTTCATTGGTTTTGTTTTCTTCCTTTATTAGTCAATTGTAAGGATTGGGGATGATAACAACTGTTTCCACAAAAATAGTGAGGAATGAAGAAAGCACCTTCTTTAGGTATGAATGAGACAAAACTGTTAGTAAACAGAAGCTTTAAACATTCATTCTCCATATGGAGAAATACAAACTCACTTGAAATTACTCAACTTCCCACCTTGAGCAGCGTGATTTTCTTAGACCTAGAGGAAAGATTCAGTGACTAGTTCCTAAGATCTCAGCTGGAATCAAGGCAGAAAGAATTCTATAAACCATAGTGAACCACAGGGCTCCAACATTCTCAGTGCCAAAAGGGCACAGAGCTGTTACTACTGCAATGTGGCTGATGAATATAAAGTTATAGGACCTCATATGCTTCATTTAACACAGCTTTATTATGTGTATACTCTGTGCTCAGCACTGTGGACATTATATATACCCATGCACCACACCTGTATAATGGCTATGGGTCAAGAAAGCAATGGGAATGATTCTCTATTCTACTTCTCCTCATCAAAAAAAGCCCATCCATCTGCCCTTTTCTTCCCACAGATGACAGAATATAAATGGATATGAACACATGTAATAGGCACATGATATTTCCTCCACAAATAGTATTGGGTCGTATAAATTCCCTTCCTATATATGCTTTGAGGTTTTGTCCCAGGAGAGAAAGATGAGCGCTGCTGAGTCATCCTGTAGCAATCTTTCTTGTTTCTAAACACTTCAGATCATGAACACCTTGATGGCAGAAACCTGTCTTGCATGGCTTTGTCCTCCTGCCTGGCACAGGGTAAGTTCTCAATACCTGTTTACTAAATGAGTGTTAGTGTGCAAAGAGAACATAGCAGATCAGTCGTAGCAGAATGGCTTTTAACTGTGGATAGTTTTCCTTGATATAAAGTCCTGAGTCTTGGTCTCACATAAACTTACATCTGAAAAACAAAACAAACAAACAAACAAAACTGCCCAAATGTAAAAGTTACATTAAAAACATCAATAATTTGCATATCCCAGGATCTTTTAGTTCAGTATCAAATAGTATTAATAGTTATACTGACAGCAAGTGGAAGTTAGAGGCAAAGATATGATATGTACTTTTTAGTCTGATCCTTGTTTAGCCTGGGTATATATTATGAACTGCAATGTTTAACCACATAACAATGGTTCATAAAGAGATCTTTGTGACATGCACAACCCTAAACAAATCCTAGTTATACACTGTTGATAGACCTTTAAAAATGATATAAAAAATTATGATTATAATGGACTTCTTCCTTGCCTGAAATGCATGCTGTTATGCACCGATCTTCCCAAATGGGTTTTCCCATGTACAAGTGTCTTTTCAAAACTTGTCAAGGGACGTTATGTAAAAATTCAACCACTAGATGGAGTGGCTTTTATAAGTCCTCAGGAATCAATTTGTTATTCTATTCAGGACATACTTCTTGCTTTGGTGGGACAACTTCTCCTGCTCCAACATTTTATGCATTTTACAACTGAATTAATTAAAACATAAATAAGAAACTATATTAAGGAGGGTTAAAATGGGTTGTTACTACTGACTACAAAAACTAAATTTCAAATTGTTTTTCAGGGGCAAAAGCATGTTGAGAAAAATTTAATACATCAATAAAAATTAATTGTGACTATTTGGAATTCTGCCTCAAGAAAGTAATTAAGAATGAGTAAAGGAAAAGTAGTTCTACTGAAAACAAATGATATGTTTATGCCAAGAGATGCTAAAAGTAAGAAGGGAATGTCTCAAGAGCCCAAAATCAATTCTAATAACAAACTCAACTGATTATTATGAAAATCTGGCTTTCCAATTTTCAAATATGGAATCACCAACACAGGTCATAACTCTGTGATGAAAAAGAATAAAAAATTATTTTCTATTATTACAGGAGCTAAAATGAAATATTTCATAGGAGAAGTGAGAATTTGTTCAAATACTCATTCAAACTGAGCATACAGTAGCTTTCTAAGCAATTCAATTTCCTTCCTATCATTTCCTTGCTGGAATAATTTTAAGTAAGTTTTGATTATTGTGAAAATCCAGGATTCCATTCAGATATGATTTTTAAAACTAGGTACTTATATATCACCTACTTTAGTTAAAATATTAAATAAAAAATGTTCAGTGTATACTAACAATGCAAGATATAAACAGAGCCATATGCTTGCAAGATGCAAGTAATTATGTACAAACAGAACTTGAAAAGCTAGACTTCAGTAAAGATACAAAATATGCTTTAGAAGTAGTTATGATTAAGAAGAAAGTATGCAAATTAGACTCAAGTACAGAATTTTTATGCCATTGAAACCATGGGGTAGTTCTATTGTACTCATTCAAGGTCAAATCCTTCCTAAGATTTACATGATGAAATTATGCAATTCTTTGATAGAGCTGAGTAACTGAAAGTAACAGAAAAAAAATTAAGTGAAGACAAAGAATTAGGGGATGAGATTAATGAGAACAGGCAAGAAAATTTCAGTGTACATCTTAAATAGTCTGAGATGTCCCACAGCAGTCTATAAGTGCATGAAGGGTTATTTGATAGTCCAGTGGCTCTCACAGGGTAGTCTCCAGCAGTTTCAGCATCACCTAGAAATTTAAGAGAAATGCAGATTCCCAACTTCCACCTCAGACTTACAGAAACAGAAACTCAAAGGCTGGGGTTCATCTGTGTTTTACCAAGGCCTCCAGGAGATTCGAACACACTCTAATGTTTAAGAACCATTGTTAAAGATTATGGAGACCTATGAAAAAGACTTGGAGGGGGTGGGGTATAGACTGTACCTTTAAGAAGAATTGAGTTAGACAGCAAGAAAGACTATTCTATGAGTGTAGGTTTTTCGATCATTGAAATGGATTGCTAAGTGAGCCCACTCATGATAAAGTAGTCTCTCACAGAAGATCTTTAAAACCAAGGCATTTCTATTTGATTGGAATAGAATAACGTAGTCTAGCTTGAAAATAAGCACAAGAAGTGGGGAACCTCTCAAGGTTTTTCAGCCTACAATTTAGGGTTTCTCTGCACTTTTTCAGGAAACTCACCGCTATATATTTTGTCCAGCAAACAAAAGTAGCTTCAAGATATAATACGTAAGTATACAGTATGCAGACATAAATTAAGAACACACCACTTTCTCTTAATTCTATTGACAATGTCTATGTAAAGTTCCGTAAGACTGCCAGCCATTTCTTTCAACACCATTGTGAGGGAGCCCATATTTACCAAGCATAAATGAACAGGAAGAAAGTAAAAGTAGTTAACATTCCAGCTTTAAAAAAAAAAAGATGGAACTGTTTCTGTTTCTGTTCTTCTTTTTCCAAAACCATAAAATAGTATATTGTAGGAGATGAACCCCTCAAAAAGACAAGCTAAAATGGAAATTTTGCAGTAGGCCCAAGTAATACAGATCCACTGCAAATTATCTTGCAAAATTACCCTGGTAGTTATGCAATTTACACTGCTTATAGATGGTATTTTGCAAAAATACTTAACAGTTATAAATCTATGGAAATATATCCTAAAGCACTAAAGTATATGACTCTCAGCAGACTGTTTCCTCTCTTAAATATTTCATCAGTAAAAATGGATTGTAAATTACTCAGTTTCCTTAGCTGATGACTAAAATCATTTGAAGATTTCCCCCTTTTTTAAATTTTGTAAGAACTCAGATATAATATTCAAAAGTAGCTATACATTTTCCAAAGTCATATTCCCACATATGCAAAGACACAAAATTCTTTGGACAATCTTTTGCTTACTTTGGTTATGTGTTATCTTGTTTAGTTTTCCTTTTTCTCCACATGCATACTGCAGAAAACATTTACAAATTCTGGTAGCAATGCATTACAATGAGTTGAAAAGCTGGTCCATTTAACAACTCACACCAGAATAAACTAAAATACTAAAATATTCTTGTAAAGAATAAATCAAGTTGATTTATTTTTAAATATAGCTGAGTTATAAACAAGCAAGAGTGACAAAGGCACACTACTTACAAAACTGGTTCAATTGCTATGTTAAAAGCATCATTTTTAGTGTCTTGACCAACAGAAATCAATGTTATGAAATTTCCTAGTACAAACGTCCATATGTGAAAGTAGAAACTTGTTTTTTAAAAAGTACAGTGGAATTTACCACTAATTTAATGTGAAACTCCTTGTAACAATTTATAGAACTCATAGATTCTAATTTTCTTCTCTAAATATTGGTCTAAAAGAATGTATGAAGAAATAATGAAGAAGGGAACCCTCTCATTTAAACCTAAACTATGACAAACATTATTTCCTAATTGTATTTTATCTTAACTATCTTTAAATATACTACTGACATATACAGTTTGTGAAAGCATTTGCCAGTATACTCAACTACCACAACAGATTGCCTGGCACATCTTTGAAAAATGCCTCTGCTTTCCTTTAAAAAGCAATTGCATGGAATTTGCTAGTAGGAATAAAAAAACAGATATTACAATGTCAAATTCAGGTAACTATACTGCACTTTATCTCCTTAAGTTAAAAAACAATTTAAAATGCTATTCAGAGTTGATAATGGTGGTAAGAAATCAAGCCAAAGATATCAAATTTCAATTCAACAAATCCAAACTCTAAACAATGATGAATCTAAATTAGAATAGAAAAATAAGACATCAGATAATAAAATTTCAGACTCTTAGGGGAAAATGATTTGCCATCTGTTAGGAAAAAAGGGAACTTACATGCCTTGCTGCATTCAAAAAATGCAAACTTACTTTAGGAATCTTATTCAAAAATACAGACTATAATGCAATAGCACATGGGTCAGAAAAGAGCTATAAAATATTGATTCCCACCTAACCAGTCTCAACTCACATATTCAAAAGCAAAAGAAAACGAAGCAAACAAACAAAGCAAAACTTTGAAAGCTTTCCTAAAGTTCAAGTGTGAAAATTTCACCAGCTGGGGCTGAAATAGAATTCAGAGTATTCTGGAACAACTATTATAATTCTGCCAGGCCCATTTACTCAGGTTTAGTAAGTAAACAATTATTTGCTCAAAAACCTATACAAGCACAACTATAAACCTCAAGTATTCCGTGCTCACTAGGTTATGCAATTAACTCGTCCAAATGACACTTTTAAATTAGAGAACATCTCATATTTATATATTAATAATCTATATAAAAATGTGGAAAATTTTAATGTAAACTAGATCAAGAATATGTTTGTAATTGCAATTGCCCTAGACAACTAATGAAATGAAATGCAGTACCAGTACTTTATTTTCTATGCGGTACCCTGTTCAGTGAAGAAATAAATATAACCTAGGAAAACTTTTGGTAAATATTTTATGATATGAACTAGAGGTAATCACACTGATTACTTTATATAATAGTTTTGACCTATTATTACTGATATGTCCTAAACATACCTATTATCCATGATAGCCTGTCTGAGATAGTTCATCTAATATCAAACCATTTGAATAGGGCCAACAGAGGCACTGAAAAATTACTAAACACAACTCTCCTATTCTTCCCACTTCACAAATTTCCTATAGCTGTAACTTACCTGTGATAGCATTATAATGTTATACATAACAAATATTACTATGTTAATATACATTTTGTGATATAGTAATAACTTTGGATATTTTCTTCCAACTGTTAACTTTATTCCCCCAAATAATAAACAACTAGCAAGATTGGTGAAAAGTTTGTTAAACCCATCAATTAGTGTTTTGGTAAAACTATAACTGAATGTGGTTATGCCCATCCTGGCATCTTTGCAAGATTCTTAGAACACATGGGACTGGAACAGAGTTTCTACTATCCTGGAAAATAAAAACAGCCTTGTTTTGATTCAAGGCAGATACTTCCTTTTGCCTTAAGTCTGTGCAGTGTCCATCTGCACAGCTGCCCTGAATTTGGACATTTCCCCAAATCTATAGTATGTATTTATTTAAAACCTGAATTATATGTTTAAATATATACAGGTAACATGTCTATAATTTCTTTTGGTAATGATATATATCTATGTAAAAGTTTGTTCATACCTATGTATTAAAAGTGTATTGATATATCCAGTCATTTAAAATTACACAGTATATAATAAATAGTCACACTATTTATATATATTCTGGATGACATCTATTGCTTCTTTTAGTCCAGAAAATATCTGAGAGAAATCTGAGTTGATCTATAATATGTTATAAAGTTAATCTGATCTAATTAAATGGTTATCAAAACATTTCGTAGCAATTCAGTGGCAAAGTGTTGAATCCCCCTACCCCTCAAAAACAGCATTCATGAGGTTATAAAGTTAACATTATTACAGAACAGGATTAGGAAAGGGCTGAGGATTCAGAGGGAGAAATATGTAGTGAAAATTTTGCCAACATAAATTATATCAATTGGTTCTGAGTTCCTCTTATTCTTTAACTTCTCTACCAATCTTCAGCCAAGAAAAGAAACAACAACAGAGCTTGTGGTCGCTTGAAATGTAGATAGGACATCTATAAACCTGGCCCCAGCACAGTTTTTCAAACAATATTGGGTTCAGATTGTTTCAGAGTCAAAAGCAGAATAATAATAATTTAAACCCAAAGGCTGGATTCATTCTAACTAATTTGTCAGTTCAATTAGGAAATGATGAATACAAACATAGAAGAGACAGACTTACGCTGGTGGACACATGGCATCCTTTTTTTTTTGCAGTTATGAAAGCTCTCATCTGTGTTCTTTATGCAACTGAGCTAACATAATTACCCCCTAGAACAACAGGCAGCAACTTAAAGGACAGGCTCCATATTACTGACCAAATTCAAGATGCTATAGCCAAATCAAATCTCATTTTACTCATCGTGTGTTGTTAGGGATTTCTAAATTCAATTTATTACTCTTTTTTTGCAGCATTCCTGGAGAGCGAATTATGGGAAATAATCCCCTTCCTTATTAGGCCAACTGTTTTCTGGGAAGAAATATTTGGTAAGCATGAGGAACTATAAACTGTTATTATAAGTTGCATTTCATAATAGTTTATTCTTATATAGCACAGTTTTCCAATTCTTATTCCAAACACTAATATGCAAAACAGCCTGTCTAAATTTCCTGGAGGTTAATGTTAATGTTAATTCTGAGTCAAAGCAAAGACGAATGTCACGCAATTGTTTTGAAAGAGTTTTTCAGGCTTTGCTTTAGTAATTAATAAGCTGACACTGCATACTAAACACTTATCAACACAAATCAATGGGGCTGCTTCTTTCTTGAGGAAAGAGGTAAACCGATTCAAGGAGTTTTCTTTTGGAATAAGCTGTAATATGCCACAAATATAGCAGTTCTTTTGGAGAATTTCATTCCCAGTAGTTTCATCTTGGTAACATTTAACAATTTCACTATTTTAACATTTTGAAATGCCAAAAAGAACACACTGATCCTGCAGCTAGGCTTATTAGAGAAGAACAATCTCACAGGCGAGACAGGGAGGCATGCAGTCCACTGGGAAAAGGGTAACAGAAAAAGATGGAAAACAGTGGATCACAAACAAAGCCGAGCACTACTCCAACGTGAGATTGAATTTTCACCAGAACGGAAAACTTCACACAGCAAATTTAATGCTATTACCTATGGTTTATTGAAGGGACCAGGCATAACACTCTTTATATGCACATAGACTGATGCTACTTACTAAAACTGGGCATGATTATCTAATTTGCCTTCCTAACAACGAGTATGCAAGCATAGCCATTTTATTTTTGAAAGGTCAGAATTGAGCATTTCTCCCCTGTGGCATCATTTTACCCCCATGGAGACTTAGGAACACAATGAGATCTCTCCCCATCAGTCACTTGATACATACCTCAGTCATGACTGCTCCTTGTCTGGAGTAGAGACATCTTTGGAACCAAAAAGAGTCATTTTACAGTAAGTTATTTTGGTAACCTAAAATAAATTAGTTTTATAAAACACGTCCATCCTCAAGCCTCTTGCCCAACTATGGTAACTGCTGTTGTACCTACAAATAACCACCTGCAGTACACAATATTAAAAATTCTGGAGGTGTGTGGATAGTGTTCATGTACGGATATAATCACAAAGGAATTTGTCTCACTTAAGAAACTATACATGACCCTTTATTTTGATAAAATTGCTCTTATCTGAGTTAGAGAGTGGGGGAAGGGGAAGGAGCACCCAGGAAAAAAAGGGACAGAGAAAAATCAATCAGTGTATCTTCCCTTGCAAACTGTCAGTAGGGTGGGATTATAAAAGCAACACTTTAAATCAGATAAAGTCCTATGGGAACGTTAAAGGTTGGTTGCTCTGAGCTTTTCAATATTCTACAAAATAGATTGATGATGGTGGTCACTCCACTGATACTCAATGTCCACTCAGTTTCCACTAAGAAATTGCATTTCCTCCATTGTTCAAAAGATATTAACTTGGTAATACAAATGAGGAGAAGTTATGGGACCCATAAAGATATCTTTTATCACCTTTAAAAGCAGTAAATCTGTTTTAATCTTTCATTAGATTAAATGCCTGAGGATGCTTAATATATCAAGAAAACAACAATAAAGGCAAGAACAGCACTTGTTTGAAAAAAAAAATGATGAGACAAAATAATTAATAAGCAACTACATTTTTTTCTCTTCAATTTAAAACTAAAATTAGAAATATGCATGTTGCTTTTAAACTTTCAAAGGACCAAATGAGAGTTTCTCACATCTATCATAGTAGACACATTTGCATTCAGGAGGTGATCTATTCATGATTGTGAGCCTTAGCAAGAAATATCTTTTAAAAACACATCAGATTTTTTCAGCTAATGGCTATTTCTGAGTTAAATGATTCCAACAACATTCAAATTTAGGTATTAGTTACATGCCCAGTTTTTTGTTGTTTTTTTTCCTCAAAGAGTGGTTCTGGTAGACGTATTTTCAATATCAAAAGTTTATTATTTGACATACAGTTCTTTACATGACATTTAATATATTACTTTAGACAGTTTCTAGGTTTGGTGCAGAGATCGATGCATATCCCTGGGAAGACTTAGTTGCTGATATGCCTTATAACCACTAAGCACCAACTCAAGCGCCTGTTTTTCAAACATGTACAATTACCGGTACACATCTTCCACAGACATCAGTGCATACAGATCGCCAGGTGCACACGTATTCGGCGCCTAGTAAATGGTAGAAACCTCCAGAAGTAGCACAGACCACAGTTACCAGGCTGGGGCTACACAGCTAAGTAAACACCCATGCATGATTCACTCACACGGAATAAGAACTCCACGGCGGAGACCTGAGGACCACAATGGTCAGTACCGGAGGGGACAGGAGTCGGAAAAAGTATTTCCAAACGCAGGTCGGCCGTGTCTTACCCTTCGCATCCCCGGGTCCTCGGGTGAGATGCTCCCTCGGCACCTCGCACCCAGCGCAGGGTGCTAGAGCGAAACGTGCCCCTGGACTCCAAGGAGAGCACTGCAGGGAGCGGAGGTGCCCCTCCCGGGCCAGGGGAAGGCGCTGGCACCGCGGGAGCCTAGAAGAGGCGGAGGCGGAAAAGAAGTGGAGAAGGACCGGGTGGCCACAGGAGTAGCGGCAGGGAGGCGGCGCCGGCGCTGGGATCCGCGCGAGGCAGGGTGGGGTGGAGCGGGGTGTGCCTGTGTCCGTCGGTCCGTAAGTCAGTCGGTCCGCGCTACGCGCGCGCCGCTGTGCCTTGCCTGCAGCTAGCGCCCTTCCGCGACAAGGACCGGGACTGGCGCCCCCTCCGCACCCGCCGCCCGTGAGCCTCGCCCCTTCCCAGGGTCTTCACTGGGTCCTCCCGCTCGCCCCGCCTGGTCCGGCTTGGGGCCGCCCGTGTCCGCCAGCCGGGGCGCCCGTCGCCTCCCACGGCTCTCACGCTCTGGCTCTGGTTCCCTCGCGTTCCAGTCCCATTTATGAAGCGCGGTCCCATCACGTGTTAATGAGCCTTTGTCCTGCCCTAGCAGCGGCGGCAGCACAGACCCCGCCGAGGGAACTACGCGGGGCGGGACCGCCGCACCGCGCAGAGCGACACCCGGGGCTTCAAACTTTACCGGCTTCGGGGACCCGCGGCTGCGCGAGCCCCCGGGCCAGAGGGGACGAGCCACTCCGGCCGCGTCACTTACTTCTCCTCCTCCGCCTCCGCCCCCGCCGCTTCGGTCCCTGGGGCCCCCATGGCCATGACCTGGCTCTCCTCCCAGATGCCCTCACACCCTGGCCGAGCTAAGGAGAGCCTTGTGCCCGCGCCGTCCCCAACCTCGGGGCCATTAATCATGAGCGCCCCGGCTGCGCGCAGCGCCGACACCTTGCGCGGGGGTCACGTCTGGGGCAGCGAACTGTGCCGGAAGGAAAAGGGGAGCGCGAGGGGGAGAGGGCGGCGCGCCCCGGGCCCGGGGTACGGCCTCGAGCCCCGTACCCTCCGCAGGCCGCCCCCGCGGTGGGCACCAGCACGCCGGGCCCGCGGACAGGCGAGACCTCGGGACCACGCCGCGCAGCCCTCGAGCCGTTGGCTACCTGGCGGCGGCCGCCGGCTACCTGTCCTCCGCCCCCGGGGCGCGCTCTGGCTGCGCGCCAGGCGCCTTCTCCGGCTGCCGTCCCCGCCCGCCGCGACCGCTAGGGCGCACCCCACTGGCCCGGCCCCGCTGCACGCAGTGGGGCTCCGTGTAGGCGGCTGGCTCTGCGTCTCCCTGTCCGGTGCGCCCCTGCCCCAGCCGCCCGGGGGCCCCCTCTCCTCGCACCTTCCCGCTGGAGGAGGACGCCCCGCTCCAGGGCTGGGCGGGGGCGCGCGGGGCTCCGGGGCAGCCGCCGTAGGCGCCTGGGGATCCGCGGTGCGCCCGGCGGCCGCGGCAGGAATTAGGGGACATGCTCGTTAATTGGTTCCGCTATCAGCCGCCGTCTGCCTCCCGTGTGTACGGATCAAACCTTAATTGGTCTTTACATTTATCACAGTGAATTGCGAACCTACACACAAGCCCCTGCCGCTGCTTCAGCAGACCCCCACCCCCCGGCCCCAGGCTGGGTTGTGGCGGGGTGGCAATCGTGGTTAGACATCTTTCTCTCCTGAGTTGGGTCAGGGAGGACTACATGTTTTCCACCTGATGGAGCCACGCCACTCTGGCCCCAAGAGGCCCGCGGAAGGTACTTGGTTCGGTTCCCAGCTCTCCTCTCCGTGGCCACTTGGGCGTTCATTTTAAGACACGGCCAGAGATCCGGCAAATTCTGCCCAGGTCCTCGTCCCGTACCCGCTCTAGTACCGACCTCCACTCTCCTTTCTGCCAAGCCGGGAGCCCAACAGCAACTGTAGCAGATCTGGTCCCCATATTTGGACTACGCGTATGCTGAGAATTCGGAAAAGTGAGCCTTTGAAGGAAAGGAGGAAAATTAGTGGGGAGGAAGCCCAAGGTTGGTGGGTACAGAGCCCGGGAGGAGGGAAGGCTGTGAGTGCCTTTTGTAAACATCAGGCCAAATCGTAGAAAGGCTTTCTGCAGAGCACTACTTGTCTTTGAAAAATCCCCCTAGACTACTTAGGTTAGAAAAATATATATATTTCCCATTTTTCCATCTGGGAAATGGCCATATGATACAGATTCCACGCTGAAATGATCATTTCCACCAAGTAGGCAGATGGAATCAGTTATAAATAAAGATCTGAGGGACCCAATAGAAGGAAGAATGATTGATAGGTAGGTGGGTAGGTGTGGAATGAGTGCTGAGCATTAAATCTGAAGCTTCCATAGGCTCTGCTCGTGCCACAAGAAGCCATCTTCAGCCCACCTCCACTTGGCAGACAGCTGCATCTAGAGATTTACAAGAGGCCTACCAGAGGCTTCAGCATCTGTTGCCTTTTTCTTTCTTTTAGGGGTCACGGATGCTAGATTTTACCTTCACCTCACACCCTTGCCAGGAGGAAATATTCAGTTTTGCCTTCCTTGTGACCTTCCAGATTCTAATTTCCCAGGTGGTAACTTGACAAGAAATAACTTCAAAGTCTCACCGCTTCCTGGTGTCCCACGTTCAAATGATTGCTGGTAATTAAAAGAAGGGATCTAGGCAGCTCTTCTGGCTGTGATGAGGACATCTTTCGAGCAACAGGCAAAGCCGGGAAGCTGGGCTCCTGGGGGGCCCACAGGCAACAGGATTTCACATGGGTGCTGCCACCCTCCCCTGTAGCCGGTGACCTGTGCTCCTGGGGTGGCAGATGTTTTTATCATCCCTCAGATACACAACACTGACACCTTCCAGGGGTTCCCATTTGATGGCATTCTCCCACTCTTCAACTTATCCCACCCTGGGCAATGCCAAATCTAAAGGGCAGAACTATTTATAACCGTGGAAGGAACTCCATGGAAATCTCATGTCTCAACTCAGTCACACCCAACTTTTGCTTTTTCATAAAGAGGAGCAATCCAATTACCTTAAGTGTCTCTAAATCACCTCAAATCTCTTTTGATGAATGGTGGATTTCTTCACTGAATTCTATGACATTCCAAACAGAATTCCAAGAGGGTATCCAGGAAGGCACACATACATCCAAATGGTTTAAAGTCTATTTGTTGAGAGACTGGCCGAGGTGACCTGTGGACAGAGCCAGTCATTAAAGATCTCATCAAGTAATGACTACAGCAGCTATCTGTCACTGCTTAGCCTGTCAGCCTGTTGTTAAGGTTTAGGCTAAGGCTGGAGCCAGACAGGTGGCGACTTTACTGTCTTTCCATTTAGAACTCAAGGATAATGCTCAGTAATTTGACTTGCAACCTGGCATTTTATCACCACAAGTGAATGTTTTGTTGAAACTGAGAACATTATTATGCTGCTTGGAAAATGCTGTTCCTGTGGACATGCTTGTAGGTCTTTAAAATTTAAAGTGTGTCCTGACCTCATTAGGGTGTTAGACTGACTGTTAAAGAGCTCCTATACTTTCCCCTCAGAGCTGGAAGAGGCACAGACAGTAGACAGCATGAAAGCAAGATGCTCTCCAGTGCTACAGTTTACATTTTTCAAGGATCACTATTATATGGGAGGAAATGATTTAGTTTCCACATGTGGTTGGCCTTTCACGGAACTCCTGAGAGAGGCAGCAAGAATGACAAATGCAAGCTGTCAACACCCCTATTAGGAACATTATGTGGAAGGCACACAGACATTTAACACACGGCATTGAATGGTCCTTGGTCATCACAAACCTAAGTTGAATTTGAACCCATGACCTTCTAGGGAAAGACTGAGGCAGCCCCTTAACGGGTTTCACTAGTCCCTGAACTGCTACATGTGAGGCTGTCTGATTTTTTTCGTTCTTTATCCTTTTAAAATTAGAAAAGAGCTATGATGAGCCAATTTACTGCCTTTCTGTGTAATTTAGGATATTCACTCAGTGAAATGTAAAGGATGAGAGCACAGCTAAGGCTGCATATTTCAACTTCAAAGAAA
The DNA here is from genome assembly GCA_004027555.1 of Craseonycteris thonglongyai. Lineage (NCBI taxonomy): Eukaryota > Metazoa > Chordata > Mammalia > Chiroptera > Craseonycteridae > Craseonycteris > Craseonycteris thonglongyai. Next base: position 4,690 of record PVKE010003160.1, on the reverse strand, counting down.
GATCTCTGTTCCTGCCAAAGTGTTAACAGTTACACTGGACAGACATTAGAGAAGTATGTTCCGCCTCCAGAGAGAGCTGTTGATCCGAAAGGAGCTGTGCTTTAAGGTTTCTTTCCTTACTTCTTGTGGTTGGTCATGCCTCTTTCCCATTCCCCAAAGGAATGATCTGTTGGGAATGATGAATAATCATTTCCTGGTTTGGAAACCGGTGAAGCAAAAACATCTCTCTCAGAGTTTGGGGAGTTCTGAGTTTGGTCTCATGTTTTATTTGGTATTTGAGGTGTGATGCTCACACCACAGGGCTGGAATGCTTGCTGATTAAAGACATTTTCAGAATGATATTATGACTACATGCTCTCATTCTAATTCAGAGCATTGCTGTAGAGCTTTGACAGCTGTTACCGACTCTCCTTTGAAGCATTAAAACATTTTGTTTTTTAGTGGCTCTACATTGCTAGATGGGAATATACTTTTTCATTTCCAGTCTGAAGGACATGTGTCAGCAAGCCTGTGGACCAGGCTGGGGTTCTGTCATCCTGAGCTTGAGATCTGAAATGTGTGCTCACGAGATGCTCTACCAGAGATGAAAGCAACCTGAAGAACCTCCCGTGCCATTTCTGCACGTGTCTCAAGAGCTACAAGCTAGGAATGGGGAATGACAGTCTTTTTCATTCCATCATCATGAATTAGACCTCATAAAAATTTTTTCTTGGTAAAGAAGCTAGTTGCCAGGGCAGAGAAAGAATGGATGAGGAGGGAAGGACGATGGGCTTCTTTGACCTTGGGGGACACTGCGTTACATTCGGCACAAAGAAAATCACTGCCATTTCTCAGCAATCTTTCCATATAACTAAACACATGCTCATTAAGGCTCTTTCTTCACCTTCTCACCTTCTTTCATTAAGCCCCACTCTTTAAGGTCCCAGCTGAGCAGCGGCAAGGAAGCTGAGAAATGACAGCGAGGCATTTTTCCTTTGTTCATATGTTTTGTTTTGTTTCTCATCACCAAGCAGAAGATTGGTAATGAGGAGATGGATCATCCTTTCATTTCAAACCATATGAGGACTATGTTTTCACAGATAATAAACAAGCGCATAGTGCAAATAAGGAGAGTGAGAAAACAGGTTAATAAAGCTTTTGTTCCCTCCTGATTAAACCCTTGCAAAATAGAGTCACCAAAACTCTATAATTAAAAAGGCTACAAAATGATATGTCTAAATATTTTATTGAAAAAGAAATAGGGCGAGCACCAGCAGCGTTATGTCAAAATGTGGCAAATAATAGAAAATTAACACTAGAAGATGTGTACTTCTTAAATAGCCATTTGGCCAGCCTTCTGAGTAAACTCTCTTCCTAGTATTCTTCATGGTTTTTTTCAACCACAGGGTAGGAACTTAAAAAAGAAAAAGAACTGACCACCTAATTTGAGTAATGAGAATGACATGACATATCACACACAAAATTCCCAGCCGGGTGTCTGAAATTTAGCCTCAATACATGATAGTTGTTTTCTTTTCTCTCCCACCACTATTGCTACACTGTAGCTGCATCTGTATTCAATATATGGAGAGGACAACAGCATGGATGGATGTTCTTTAGTGCTCAAATCACAGGGTGGGCAGCTGAACTATACAGTGCACACATTTTGTGGATTGCTGGGGGCTCAGCTGTGACTTCTTCACTGTCGCTCCCATTCTAAACAGATGCCGTCGATTACCGGTATCTGCTTTCCATAGCGGTCTGCATATACTGCTACCTTGAGTAGTCCCCGTTATCCATTCCCTGCAGTTCACTAGCTTTTCCTTGAAATGCAGCTGCTAGTAAAAAGGAGAATTGGCAGAAGCCAACGGGGTGTATGATTAATCTGTGGGTTCATTGTCTTGTCTGTTGTGTCCAAAACATGTTAAAGAAAGAGGTACAGCTAAGGTTTTACTGTTACAACAACATTGAAGAATCAAAAGTATCATATTGTTTTCTAATTGTTTAAAGAACTATTGATTTAGAAGGCTATAGACAAGATTTGGGAGCAGAATATCTATGGATCTAGATTTAACCCCTATCTGTGAGACAGATGACCTAACCAATCAGTTAACATTTCTAGACCTCACTTTTCTATTCTGTGAGATGAGTAAATAACACTAATCTGTCTGACTTCTTTTACACAGTCTTTGAGAATGTCTAATAAGATAGTAAAGGTAAAAACACATTGAAAAAATGCTTCAGGAAAATTTCAATGAAATATTTTATTACCATGAATAATTTGTCTAATGTAATGGTTGCTAATTTCATAGCTGTATCAAATTACATAGAATATTTTAATTATTCTGCTCATTTCAAGTGAAAAAAAAATTGTGAATCTGAGAGCTTTAGAAAATTTTTTTAGATTTATTTTATTGTTTTTGCCAGAGACAGAGAGAGACAGAGAGAAGGTGGGGCGGGGGTGGGGGGCAGAGCAGTCTCCATAGTTGTATGGCATCAGTTTTTGACATGGTTTTGTTCCACACAGGTGGGTGGGGGCAGTGCAGGGTGAGAACTGGGCTGGGGGCCTCCCACATGGGAGGCATGCCCCCTCAAGCCAGGGGCCAAATGGAGGGGGGGGCAAGAACTGAACTGGGGTGTGCTTCCCACGCCCCAGTTCAGCATATGGGTCCGCACAAATTTTTCTAATTTGATAGGACCTTGATTCAATCCAAGGTCCCCAAGGCTGCAAAGTGAGTGCTTAACCGCTTAACCCGATGAGCCATCCTGGCTTCCCATAGAGAAAGAGAGAGAGAGAAAGAGAGAGAGAGAGAGAGAGAGAGAGAGAGAGAGAGATCTTTGAAGGCATTGATTTTGTACCTAAGACCCAGAGAAAATGATACAATGTGCTAATAACCAAGTTGAAGACTCTTAAGCAAGAATACTGCACCTGTGGAATGGATGATTAAGTATATTGGGAGATATTTCAGTCCATGACCTGATGACATGTCTCTTGAAACTAGTAAATTGTTTGAACTACCAGTGATTATTATTACTGCATGCTACAAACCATTGCTCATGCGGGCTTACTTTTTGAACTCAAGGGAACATCGTTTCCTTACACATGAAAATCAGAAAAAGGTGTGATTTGTTATTTAAAAAAATAATAATTTTCTCAAAACTGGTTGCTAGTGTTAAAGCTGCATAACTCATACTCTCCCTATAGTAGATATAGAGTAAAATAAGGGTATCATCTCTGTATAATGTGTGGTTCATAGGCATCAGTGTTAGGCAACAGGACAACTGGAAGGGGAGAAATCCCATGCAAGAAGCTAAGTTAGAAGCTGTTAATAATTTGCCAGATATGAGCTCATGTATGCACCCAGCACAAGAGTCTAGAAAATCATGTGATACTTTTGTGGTGTCAGAGTTATTAAAGAATATATGGGGGGAAATGAATCATCGGTTAATGTCATTTAAAAAAATACTTCAGTTATGAAGGTTTCTACCATGATCTGTTATGAGGAGAATCCTAATGTCAAGGCCATGCCTTCCGTTCCTTGAAATATTCTTTCCTTCATCACCTTCTAGAGGAAGGCTTGCTTTCCCCTTCTCTGGTTCTTTCTTCCTTTAATAGATGTTTTGTTAGTAAGGAGCTCATTGAGCGGGTAGGTGGGAAATATAGGAAAGAACAAATAAACTGAAGGAAAAACGAAACAGGAGGTAAGTAGAACATAAAGATTTCTCAAGAATCTTTATGTCTCTAATAGTCTCTTCAATAAACGGCATGTGAAAGTTGTGATTTTGCCACTGCCTCATATGAAACAATAGTAGTGTTCAGCTGTCACAGGCAGCTCCAAAGCTCTGACTTTGGAGAGGACCTAGTGTCTTCTGCTAGGCAGTCCCTGACATTCATTTCTGCTCTAAAAGACCTCAGAGAAACAAATAACCTTGAAAGAACACACTGAGACAAAGTATGTGTGTTTCATTTTATTTGATTAAGAAATGAGTCAAAGATAATACAATGTCAAGACAACATCTTTTACTGACATCACAATAATATATTGGGGCTAATGTGCTCAATTTGATTAGGTCAGCAAAGCAAGTTGATCATTTTGTTCTCAGCTCTTATTACTATTTTTGAGTAAAAATCGCATTTAGAAACTACTGTTTTAATAGAAGTAAAACATACTCACGATAATGAAAAACTACTTGAAAAAAGTAAAAAGTCAAAGATCCCACCTCCTGCCCCATCTTCCAACTCTTTACCCAGAGCCATTTGCTTTTAAGTGTGTTGTAATTCTTTTACACGTTGTTTGTATATAGAATTCTAGAAATAAAATTTTGTTTTATGCTTTTCAATGGTTGAAAGAAAACACCAGTAGCCTACTGAGCCATTTAAATTGACGTGATCAACCCTATGAACTCACTGCTAGAGTGAAGTGAAAACCCAATCTGAGAGGCAACCAACCAACTGGGAGAAAATATTTGCAAACAATGCCTCTGATAAGGGGCTAATATCAAAAATATATAAAGAACTTGTACAACTCAACAAGAAAAAAACAAGCAATCCAATTAAAAAATGGGCAGATGACCTTAACAGACACTTCTCTCAGGAAAACATACATATGGCCAACAGATATATGAAAAAATGCTCCACATCACTAGCAATTAGGGAGATGCAAATAAAAACCACAATGGGATACCATCTTACACCTGTTAGAATGGCTAT
>PVKE010003159.1:0-74835 GCA_004027555.1 Craseonycteris thonglongyai | reverse complement strand
CAGTGCATAGTTATTTCTATTTTACTTTTTGACAGATAGAGAGAGAGACAGAGACAGAGACAGTTAGAGAACCAAACTGTGGGAACTCCCCAGTTCAGCACGTGGGTCCTGCCTGGGCCGGAGCCGGGATTCGATCCTCGGTCCTCATGGCCTCAAAGCGAGCGCTCAACCCGCTGAGCCGTCCCGGCTTTCCCCATCTATTTTATAAGACATTATAATTGTGTCTTCCTTCCTTCCTTCACTTCTTTAAGTATAGTCTTATAGTTCTTTGAACAAGTTACAATCATTGCTTTGAAGTGTTTGTCAGCCAAGTCTGACATCTGGTCCCATCACAAGCAGCTTCTATGGCCCACGTTTTCATATATGTGTTACCTTTTTCTATTTCTTTGCACATCTCATAATTTTTATTGAAAACTGGACACTTTGGATAATATATTATAGAAACTCTGTATACAGATCCCCTGCTCTGAGGCTTGTTGTTGTTTGCCTATCTTTTTGTTTGGTGAATTGGCTGCGTTATTTTAGTGGTCTAATTTTCCCTAAGAATGCAGCCTCTGATGTGCCTACTTACAGAGGGCAGACATAGCCTGCACACTGTCCCTCTGGGGTGACAGTGTTTGATTAGTGTTTTATCTCTCTCCCTGATCTCTCTGTTAAGTTCATAGCCTCCGCTGATATCATGCCCAGCTACGAGACTCCACTAACTGCTGGCTGATTAGTCTATTATTTTTAAAAGTGCCTGGGGCACAAGTTGTTCCATAGTCTGTTGCTATTAAATTTGGGTCCCCCTGAATTTGTAATCTTTGAGGCCAGTTTTAGAGGTACGTGTCCGCTGCAAGAGGGTTCTTCTTAGCTATCTCTTTCCACTGTTCTCTTTGGTAAATTTCTAGATGATGTAAGTTTTAGCTTTTTGCTCTCATGGAGCTACCAATCCTTTCTTAATTGCTTATCACCAAAATCCCCATTGTTTTCTAAAAGCACTCCTGGGCCTTAACTTCCTCATACTATGATCCAAAACAAGTCTGTCTTGGGAAGAGCTTCGGAGCTCTCTGTTCTTATGGCCTGCTTCTTCTCCTCCTGAGCAGAAAATGTGAACCCCTGCTCCATGGATGGGGTCAGGGATAGTGGCCTGCTTCTCTCAGAGTCACACTCCTACTCCATGAGGTCCACTGGTGTAGTTCTGGGCTGGACAACAGCCTCTAGCCTCTGTAGCTTGCCTCTCCTGGCATGGATGGAGCCTTTGCCCTATGGCCAAGCAACGGTAAGGTGACTGGGATCCCCTATCCCTGGCCTACCATGCCTGGGGTAGTTTCCTGCCCTACAAGTGGCCACTGGATAAAGAAAGAGTGCCCCCTACCTCTCAGCTACTCTTGTCTGGAACAGAGCCTCTGAAACACAGATATGGGAATAGAAGGTAGGATGAAAAGTGCTGAGTGCTGTTCCTCCTGAGAAATACCATCACCCTCAACTGGGTGCTGGGTGGGGAAAGAGCCCAGTGCTTGTGACTACATTCACCTGCAGTAGATGCCCATCTCTGTGAGCTGGGAAAGTGGGAGAGGAGGGGCAATTGTGGTACACATGCCACAGACTCACTGTTCTTATTAAGATCTCATAACCGTTCTTGAATAAATAGTTCCTCATCTGTTGTATGCTCTAAAGACTATTTCCTGAGACTTTGGGTGTTTCTTTTTTTAATATATATAATTTTCATTTGTTTAGGGATTTTGAGGGGTGGGGGAATTGTTTTTGTTTTGTTTTTTCATGAAGCGATAGTCTGTGGAGTGCCTCACACCACCATTCCAGAAATCATCTCGCCCCAAGTCATTCTTATTAGGTTCCTAGAAGTATATGGGTGGCCAACACTGTGGGGTGCTGGTGGTAATTTGGATCCTGGACCATTGAGACTAGAGAAAAGGCAAGAGTGGTGAGAGGTGGAAAATCAAGTTTGAGGAGAAAAAAAGAAAAGGGGGAAAAATAGAAGAGAGAGAAAGAATGAGGAAATGATGGGCAATAACCATAACTTTGATCATATTAAAAATAAATAAAAATTGATCTGGTTTCAGCTGAGGGCAACACTGTATACACTTTTGAAGTGTGCAAACTTGGTCTTAGACAGCTCTGCCTTCCATCTGTGAACTTCTCCTCATCCCTGGTAGCTTCCAAAACTCCTACTCTGATTTTTCTTTCTTTCATCTGGTCCTTTTTCAGTTCTGTGTTTAAATATATCTTTTCTTTTCTTTTCTTTTCTTTTCTTTTCTTTTTTTGCATTCTGTGTTTAATTTCTAGAGAAATTTACATTGAAGAAGGTGTTACTGGCTGAGAACTGCTTAATGGAAGATCTTCCTAGGAAAATTTGCCTTTTAACAGGGAAAATCCTACACTTTCCAAAGGTATAATCCTCTAACTAAGGAATCTATGGATTTATCACTAGGTCAACCCAGGAGATATTAGTCCAAAGAGAAGAGGATCTTCTAGAATATTAACTAAGGCTGTTTCACATGTTTCTTAGGGCTCTAGAGTCAGCTGTTGTGGCTAAATAAATGCTCTCATGACTATAAATCTGAGGAAGCATATTTTCTCAGTACGCACAGCTACTCTCCATTTGGTGAATGATAGCCCCTCTCAAATTTGGTGTATGCAAACAGAAGAGCCAGCATGCTCTGGGCCACAGGCTGCCACTGGTCTCTAGTAGAGGCAGGAGTGTCAATATTACATCTGGTGTGACAAGACTGAACTGGGTCAAGTGAGTACCAGGCATGGTTGTTGAGTTATACTGTGATCTGGCAGCATTTTGGTAGCAGACAAGCCAATGCATGAATCACAGAATTATAACAAGGGTTGTGTCAGTAGCAATGTCAAAGCAGAAGCAGAAAGGAAGAAACAAGTACTAGGGAATAGCACAGGCTATAGATTCTCAAAGTTCAAGCAAATTCGGCTGAACCTTTCATTCTAGGTGGTTTTCCTAGGCATCTCTGTGTTACCTCAAAGGTAAACCCAGTTTTCAGCTAATCTAATGATACTCTATGACCCCAAACTTGGGAGAAAGGTGTGTGTGTGTGTGTGTGTGTATATATATATATATATATATATATATATATATATATATATATATATATATATATAAATCTATTAAGTTAGTACCCCTAAGAAGTCTAGAATTCTTTTGGCAGTTGGGCTTCTCTGTCTTGTCTTTCCCTGCACTCCGTTACACTCAATATAAGCAAAAGAGAACACAAGACTCATCCAGATATTTAGCCTCTAGAGTGAGGCCTTTCGTTCCTATCCTCCTGCTTGAATCTGATCCATAGACTGGAATTTGGAACTTTAAACTCCTCAAAGGAGCAAGAGCAAGCCCATCCCCCATCTCTGGACCAAGATGTTTCACTAAAACCCATGGAGAATGATGCAGAGAGAGTGAATTCTGCAAACCAAGCTGTTGCAATGACTCTTCCAATCTGTTTCATAAGCATAGGAATTTCTGTCTGCCATCTCTACTATCTCACTAAGGCTCAGCACAGTCCTGACACATAGTCAGCACTCAAATATTGATTGATCAAATAAATGAGACCATTCTTTTGAAAAGAGAGATTATTTCTGGGCTGCCATATTTCGCATAGGAAATCACTTCTCTTCAACAATGTCAGCTGCTTAGGAGAGCCCAGAACTGGCTAAATTCCTTGTCAAAGCACCTTCCTAAATTCAACCAGTCTCTGTTGGTGCTTTATACCTATCATCCTAATAATTTCTATATGTGCTCAGGTCAATAAGAGCTAAGCTGTTGTGATCTCTTTTGAAGTCTGTACAGAATCACTAGCACCAGGCAACTAAAGCCAACATAAAAACTGCTTTTGATTTATATGGAAAAGATATGAGAGGTTATTTTGTCAGTTCTAGGACCAGGCCGAATTTCCATAGACCTGGGCTCCTGGATTTGTTATTTGTATTATCTGAGTCCTTTCCACTCTGGACCAAATGTCAGAGCCTCACATAGCAAATCACAAAATGCCTGCAGCTATGATGTGCGAATGGTGAGCCTTTTATACAGGATCATGAAGAAGATTCCTATCTTCTAGTTCTCTAAATCAAACTCACCTCTACAAGAGACAAGAAAATAGTCTAACAAACTTCTCCCTTTCTTTCCTGACCCACTCTCCCCAGCTCTGGGACCTAGAAACTTTATGCTTCCCTGTCCCACAGTAAGTAATGACTGCATTGAAACATGCCCATGAATATCTGAGCATGAAGCCCCTTCCAAGGGTACTTATGACGCTTACAGGGCAATGCTTAACTCTAAGGAACTGAAGGAGTGATTTTAAACAGTGAGGAGAGAAATAAGCATACCCACAACTTATTGCATGTCTAGTCCCTGTGCAATATTCTACAAATATTCTTTCATTTAATTTGTATAATAATTTTATTAAATATGTATTATAATAATAGTGTGCTATATGTCAGGTATACTTCTAAGAATTTTACATGTATTATTATACTTAATGCTTCCACCCCATTATAAAAAACAGTACTATTTTTATCCTTATCTAAAGGATGAGAAAGCAGCCATAGAGAATTTAAGTAACTTGCCCAAACTAGTAAAGAGTAGTGTAAGGATTCAAACCTAGTCCTTAGAAGTACACTTTATATTTTCTAAGGGTAGCAGTTTTCCAAATCTACACAGAAGGAAACTGCTTCTTAGAAAGGGTATCAGGGTCAAAGCTATATGTGTAGGAAATATAAAAGTTAGAACTCAAGTTTTGATATTTTGATTGCAAAGTGCATGCTTTTTACTGAATCTTTCATTTCAGGTGATTATTTAGGGCAGCAAAAGTATACTTTCTTAAGTTTCTCAACTGGAAATGCATGCGCCTTTATATAAGGCCATCCCTGAGAATGAAAGTGATCCCGTTGTGTCTTACTGAACTTCCTTCCGCAGGCTGAGTTTTGCTCTCTAACCATTCCTTGATCTAACCTCTTCTGTCCATGGTGCTGAATTTTCAAACCAGGACAGCTGACCTAAGAAGAAAAAGCAAAGGAATCTGAAATTAGATTATAAAGGATCTTGAATACTATTCTGAGCCTGGAAATTTAGAATCAGTAAAGTCCTTTCCAAACACTCTACCTTAATGCACAAATCTCTCCTCTCATCCAAAATCTTCAAGTAGAACAGGGTAAAATAAACGAATCTTTCAATTAAGAAGAATTATTCAAGCCAATATCTTTTCAATTCCATAATTCCAAAGATTCCATTACCTGGGAATAAATCAGTAAAAAAATAGAACATGAGAAAGTCTACTTCATAAATGTCAACCCAGATCTAAACAGACTTCAAATAAAAAGGAATCAGAGACTAGAAACCTTTAAGTGGATCTGAAGACACGGCACTGAGCTAATGGAGGGTGCTGAGGATGTTGCTGAGAACAAAGGCTGGAGACAGAGTATGTCTTTATATCTGGTACAGAATTGATTTTCAAGCCATAAAAATGTTAGTTAAGGAAACACTGACATGAACTAGGGCAGGGCTGGGGGGGAAGAAGTTGGAAAGTAGCAAGTGCAATTTCAGGCTTATGAGAAATGGAATTAAAGTTAAGAGAAAGAAGGCAATCTATTGTTGTCCAGAAACTGGCAAACAGCACAGCCACTGCATCATTATAGTGGCAACGACCTGCTGTGTTCATTTGTCTCTGAGCTGTCTGACCTAGGAGATGAGTGATTTATCTACTTTCTACAGCTTCCACTGGGCCAGGCCAAGGGGATAACTTGGAGAAAGGGGTGGGTGTGGGGGTGTTGACACTCAAGCACCAAGCCAATGAACTTCATATGTCTTATGTTAGAGAGCATGCTCATAAATCAACCAATATCACACATTTATTTCACAGCTACTATAAACAAATCTCTGTGCTAGTAAGATGCTGATGATACAGAGCTTAAAAAACACAGAGCCATTGGCCACAGAGAACTTACAATCTAGTGACAAAGCATGCAGAAAATAAATTGATAATATGTATTAGATCATGATTCAAGACAACAAGAGCAAACACAATACAGAGGAGGACTTCTGACTTTTACATCAGAGAGGGCTTCTGGAAGGAGGTAGCACTTGAATCAAATTTAAACAGCAGGTAGGATTTGCAGAGGCAGGGAAAACACGGAGGTGAGCAGTTGAGGACAAAGAAATTAGCAGAGGTAGAAGTGGGTCAGTTATGTTTTGGGAAAGGTAGTATTGTTTATCCAAAGCCAAATTTATGGCCCAGAACCTAGATCCAAGGTATACAGTCCCCAAGCTCTCCGTATCAAGGGATGGAGCTGAGGCAGCAATGACGGCTTGAGACTCTGCATATCAGTTCTGGGCTGAACCACTTAGTCAAAAATTGAATGATTTCCAGTATCAAAATTAAATTTCTAGCTTGCTGGCCATAGTAGGGTATGCTGATAAGGTTCAGAAAACCATCCAGACCAAGCAAGTTTTCATTCTACGACTCCCTCAAAAAGTTTCCTTTGAAGGTAACCAGGATTGCACTTATTTTTCAAGTTAGTATGTCCTCATCCTGGTAAGAAAATTTGGTGGTGCGAGTTAATTCTGGCAAGAAGAATGGAGAATCCATAAGGGTTCTCAGAAATAGACAGATAGCATTTTGTTTACCTGTCTTGGACTCAATGACCTCAATGCCAATTTGCCATTCCAGTTAGGCACATCACAACCTCATGACAAGTTAGGCTACCTCATTCTGCAGTCAACACAGCACAACAATTTACAGTCAGAAAACAAGATTAGAGGGAGAAAAGAAAGCTAAGGAGCCCTCAAAGCACACGGGAAAAAACATATTTCTAACTCTCAAATATTTTTAAAACATAAATTTTAAATTCTAGCCCATGGAAGAACGGAAGGGAAGAAAGTCAAAATGAAAATTAAGGGGAAGCCAGGATGGCTCAGCAGGTTAAACACTCGCAGCCCCGGTGACCAAGAATCGAATCCCAGCCCCTGCTCATGCAGACCCACATGCTAAACCACGCAGGAGGACCCCAGTTCAGTTCTTACCCCCCCGCCCCCAGGTAGGTCCCTGGCTCAAGGGGGTGTACTCCCATGTGGGAGACCCCCAGCCCAGTTCCTGCCCTGCACAGCCCCCGCCCACCTGTGTGGGACAAAACCACGTCAAACATTGATGATGTACAACTATGGAAACTGCTTGGGACCCTCCCCCTTCTCTCTGTCTCTCTCTGTCTTTGTCAAAAACAATGAAATAAATATTTTTTTAAAAAGATGAAAATTAAGGTGCCAAATCTCAGAAACAGTGGTTTTAAAATAACAGTCTTGTTTGCATTCAAACAAAAGGACCTTGGCTATATGGATGTAAAGATAGGAGTAAACATGCAAACAAACCTGCTACAGAGGAGCCATCCTGAGAAAAGACCAAAGCATAGTGTGCCTTCAAGTAGACAGAACTAAAACAAACAAACAAACAAAACGTTATCTGGCAATTTGGTGTTATTCGACTAATGAAAATTCTAGGAGGAAAAAGTACAAACTTCATTCAGAGAGAAGAGTTCATCTGGATATAGATCAAGACCTGACCATACCACATCACTGAGAACCTGTTCTGGAACGTTCTCAGTGGCCTCTCCATTGCCAAGTACTGAGCATTTGCATGTAGGAAACATTCATAGAAGTCCTCTCACTTGATGACTTCCACTCTGAGAGTCCCTGATCCCTTGACTTCAAGTGTCACCAACACTTTCTTAGTTATCCAACATTTCTTAGCAGGCCCTCAAGTCTCCATTTTAAGCCACTCTTCCTCCTCTTCCTTTCTGATTGAGTGTGTTCCTTTGAAATTCAGCTCTTTCTTTCTCCTTTCTGTTGTGAGACTCAAACCCAGGGACAGAAAAGCAGAAGAGCTTGAAAACATTGGACAATATGCTTAACCATTCTCAATCCATTCTCTTACCCTCCTCTCACTCCACCTCTACTTTTCCACTCTCAGACAACCATTTAAAAAACTCTTGGTTTAGAACATGGACTAGGGGGAGATTTGGGCTGAGCTTGGATAAACCAGCAGCTGGGGTAAATGCAAGCCACACTTATTCTACCAAGAAACATCTTAATATTGTATCTAAGCTTAAGGGCTCTGAAGTCATACTTCCCAGGCTCAAATTCTACCTTCACCAGTACATGCTTTCTGACTTTAGGGAAATTACTTAACCTCCTTGTGCCTCAAATCCTCATTTATAAACCAGGAGTGTTAACAGTATTACCTACCTCATGGGTCTCTTGTGATTTTTACATGAAATGACGTATGTAAATTGTCCGAGACAACATAAACATGGAATAAATATTTGGTCTAATTTTACATAGTTAGAGGTGATAACAGTCACCTCTAACTCAATCATTCAGCAAATATTCAAAGATTAATTAGAGATATATTTGCTCCAGGAACTGGATAAACAGGGAGAACAAAGCAGAATCTACTCAGATTTATTAGAATCTAGTGTGGAATATAAACAAGTACACAAAAAATTATAGCTGTGATAAATATCATAATAGAGGAAAATAAAGGATGGTGTGAAAACACACAGGAAGGACATCTAGGAAGAAGGGGAAAAAGTAATGAGGTGTTATGGACTGGATTTTGTCACCACAAAATTCATATGTTGAAGCTCTAACCCCCAGTACCTCCAAATGTGACTATACTGGGAGACAAGGCATTTAAAGCAATAATTAAGGTTAAATTAGGTCATTAAAGTGGGCCCTAATGTAAGGTGACCAGACATCCCGCTTTTGGCGGGACAGTCCTGATTTTTAACAATTTGTCCCGCGTTCTGCAGCATTTTAAAAAAGTCACGATTTTTGGAAAGAATGCACGACAAGCTAGGGAACGGCTGGAGATAGACCAAATTTTTAATCAAGAACCCCCTCACCCCCAGTCAATGGTGTCCCGCTTTACCAGTGCTAAAATCTGGTCACCTTATCCTAATGGTGTTCTTTGGTGTCCTTATAGGAAGGAATAGAAAATTAGGACACAGACACACACAAAAGACAGACCACATGAGGACACAGGAGATTATGGCTATCTATGAGCCAAAGAGTAAAGACTTCAGAGGAAATCAACCCTGATGACACCTTGATCCTACACTCCTAGCCACCAAAGTCATGAGGACATAAATTTCTGTCACTTAGGCCACCCAGTCTGTGGTACTTTGTTATGGTTGCCATAGCAGACTAGTACATGGAGCGTGGCAATGGAGCTCTTCAGAGGAACATGACAACACATTTGAGACTAAAGTATGAGCAGTAGAGACTATTTTGGCTAAGGCAGAAGGCATGGGTGGAGGGCACAAGAGAAAGGTCAATGCCATTACTGCTCATAGTAAGACATTTTGTTTGTATACCAGTATATTACCAGTTTTGGGGGGTGAGGCAGCAAATTATTATATTCTTTTGTCCTCACAACAACCTTGAAGTGGTTAGACATGTCTCATTCACAACTGTCACTATTTTACAAAGGTCAAAACTAAGGCTCAGACAGATACATCATAAAGGCTGGTATGCGGCTGAATTTGCTTAACCCAAACTAGATGAGTGCAAGAGTGAAGATCTCGGTGAAGGAAAAATAAAACTCTCTTCCTTGTATTTGGTACTGAATATAGTTTATCTGTATCAATGTCATGGAACAGGAAAAATTAAATTCCCAGTGTAATCTTATAGCATGTAGAAACAGCTAAACCATACAAGATAATCAGTTTGGAGGCAGATAAGTGTCTAATCTGAAAAAGACAGAAACAAGGGCTATATATGGGCTTTCAGATGAGTTAGGCCAACAGATAAAAATGGGAACTGGATATGACAAACATTTTGGGGGGTGGGGGTTGTGGACAGTAGATGAATTTAGTGAAATCTGTGTGTTCCTTTCAAGGAAAGAGATAAAGGTGAGTAGTGAATCAGAACTTCTCCCCTAGTCCTCAAACATCTTCAACAGTGATTTATTCAGTCTGTACCCCACACCTAGCAATCCTATTTGAGGTTAATGAGCCTGAGTTGATTCCTTTGGAATGAATGTTCATTTCATGGAGGTTTCCAAAAAGTAACAAAGTGAAGCCAACATGGTGTTTCCACTGTTCTGACACAGTCTAGTGGTGAAACAGTGGGTAAGTTAACTAAGTAATCATTCTTTAAACATCACCTCAGATTCCTTATCTATGAGCTAGAGCCTCATTTGATGATAAATGCAAGAATTCGAGAACAGGTCCAATGCTTGGTAAAGCATGGTTCCTGGCCCAGCGCAGGCACGGGATAAATAGTAGCTTTTCCTCTAATATCTTAGTGGGGGAAATGAACAGACTTGGAGGCCACATAATTGTTTGGATGCCATCAAGCTCCCTACCAGTCTGGACTTTACACTGTTCAAATGCATCAGCAGCAAATTCACACTTCTACAGGTATAAGCTCCTAGAGCAAAGACAGGTGGCAATAGCCAGCATCACTCTCCTACATTCTGACATGAGCAAGCTAACATTAAAAGAAGCTAGTAATGTCAAGTAAATATATTGGAGCCTGTCCTGCAGAGTTCCTAATAAGGTTTCCAGGTGATTCATTTGGTGATGGAAGTCATCTGACTCATCCAGTCTGCCCTTGCACACATCCACAGATTTGATGGACAACTGGCCTCAGATAATGCTTTTCTCAGAGCAATCCAAAGTGCTCTTCACAGCACATCAAGAACATGGCGATTACTCCACTGAGAAACAATGAGGACCAAAAATAACAATTATATTATCTTCACCAAGACAAGAGTACCGGAAAGACGAGAACCAATATTGTCCAGTAGGAGAGACAAGACGTTCTGCCAGCCGATAAGGGGGTAAAAGCCAGAACCACTAGATTCCCCCTGGAGTTTATGTCACTGAGCTGTGCACGACTGTATAGACAAGGAATGTCACATTGCAGAGAAATGTCACTAAGCCAACGGATCTCAGACAGAGCATCTGGTAAATTCTGAGCAAAACCAGAGGCCACACCTGGCTGGACTCCAAAAGCAGAGCTTTGGGGACCATAACCTTGCCACATGGAGACTCCAGATAGTAAACTGAGGACAGTCTGCTGGTTGTAAATGAAAGGTTCTCTTGGACACCCCTGTGTAAGTATAAGGTCTTCTAAGTACATCCCTGTGGTGTCTCTCTGCTCCCACACAGGCTCCTGCACCAATCGAGGTACTCCTTGATGTTGATGCTTTTATGTGATTTTTGCTGAAATAATGCATTTAAAGGTTGTTCAAATGTTCTGCTTCTCTTCTTAATTTTTAAGTTTTTCTAGGACAGAAGGAAGCCATTCTTCAATTTCTCAGGTCCTCTTCCCCTTCTCACACCCCTGCCCTAATCTCAGCACAGGGCACGGTGCCTAGGGTCCCACACTGATGCCTGTGCTATAACTGAAAGAATGAGCTTTCCATTTGCTTCAACCTCAGAACACCTGTAATTCCCAGGGGAAGTCTTTATACGTGATATTGGTCAAGACAACTGTCAGGAACTGATGTCACAGTGTTCACTCCTGCATATCAAAACTCCTCCTTATTGAACTGATTTTCTTAAGTTCATTTAAAGTGGCATGCAATTTCCTTTCTAAAGTATGATGTATCTGTGGTGGTTTGCAAGAAATTCGAGATAAGGAGAAGAGGAAGACATCATAGATTTAATCAGGACCAAGTACTGATGATGATGATGAGTGCATGAACATGCTGGTGTTCTCTGCACATTTCCCTTCTCATTTCACACTAACTTTGCTGAATAAAGAATATTAACAGACTTTAAATTGACAGGTGGGAGGGGGAGACAGAGAGATCTCTTTAAACACGCAGAGCTCACCGATTCACAATCAGATCTTGCAAAATTACACAGGTTTGTGTCTCTAAACCAGCCCTGGGTTTCAAAGGCTTGCCACAAATTCAGGCTCTGACTGCTACTTCTAATGTATTTTCAGAATAGTAATGTCCATAAGAGAGATCTCATGACCTGAGAACCCCCTTTTGCACACTCCTAAGCAGTCCTGGAGGACCTAGAGACACATAAGATGGGACAAGGCCTGTCTTCTCCTGCTTTCTATCTTTTCTGATATGTATTTCCTCCTTTACAAATTCCACATACATACTCATACTCAGTGCATACACAAAAATAACAGGAAAAATCTCATCAACTTTGACCCCATTCTTCAATTATTCATCCAAAAGTAAAAGAGGGTAGTAGAAATCAGAAATTCCACATGTTGATTATGAAATTAGTGTCTATTAGTTAACTATAACTTAATCAACTATGTAATTACTATTTATTATAAAAATTAAAACTAGGAAGTTTCCACACATTCATGGTTTATGAATATTGAGAACAGTTAACATTCTCCTTAATATCTTGAGCTACAAGCTCTGATTTACTTTCTGAAAGATTATGTATGATTATATGACTATAACATATAATCATAACATACCAGAGATTGATAACTGTAATTACTTTTTTAAATGTAGAAAGATTGACTTTTCATAACCTGTTTTTTGGGGGGGAGGGGTTGGAATTGTTAAATTTATTGGGATGACATTGGTTGGTAAAAATTACGTATGTTTTACATGTATGATTCTAAAATACATTATCTGTGTGTTGCATTGTGTGCTCACCACCCAGAGTCAGTTCTCCTTCCATCACCATATATTTGATGCCCTCTCTCTCCTACCCCATCCGCTTTCCTCCTTGCCCTCAGGTAACCACTAAACTATTGACTATGTCCATGAGTTTTGGTTCTTTGTTACTGTCAGCTTTATATTCCACATATAAGTGAAGTACATTTCATCCTACAATACAAGATTATACATTTTTTTCTAGTGCACATGGAAAGTTCTCAAGGATAGACAATATGCTGGGTCACAAAACTAGCCTTGGCAAATTTAAGAAGATTGAAATCATACCAAGTGTATTCTTTGACCACAAAGCTTTGAAATTGGAGATAAATAGCAAAAAGAAAGCAGAAAAAACACATATACATGGAGATTAAACACATTATTTAAAAAATGACTGGATCAAAGAAGAAATAAAAGAAGAGATCAAAAATACTTAGAAGCTACTGACAGTGAAAACACAATGTATCAAACTTATTGGGATGCAGCCAAAGCAGTAATAATAGAAAAATATATCACTACAGGTCCATCTCAAGAAACAAGAAAAGTCACAAGTAAAAAACTTAACATCACCTCTTTAAAAACTAGAAAAAGAAAAAAAAACAGTCAGCAGAAGGAAGAAAATAATAAAAAACAGAGCAGAACTAAGTGGGATAGAGAACAACAACAACAACAAAACAATAGAAAAAATGCAACTGGTACATTGAAAAAAATAATAAAATTGACAAACTCCTGGCGAGGCTTACCAAAGAAAAAAGAGAAAAGACACAAATGACCAAAATTAGAAATGAAAGAGGGGAAATTACAACTGATACTACAGAAATACAAAGGATCATACGAGAATACTATGAAGGATAATACGGCACCAAATTTAGCAACCTAGAAGAAATGGACAAGTTTCTAGAAATATATAGTCTACCTAGACTTAACCAAGAAGAACTGGATAATCTAAATAGATGATCAACAGTAAGGAAATTAAAACAATCATCCAAAAGCAAAAAAGTCCAGGACCACAGTCTCACTAAGAAGTTTTATCAGGCATTCAAAGAGGCATTAACACCTATCCTATTCAAACTCTTCCAAAAAAATTGAAGAAGAGGCAATACTGTCCATCTCATTCTATGAGGCCAACATTACCTTAATACCAAAATCTGGTTAGGACAACCAAAAAAAAGAAAGAAAGAAAGAAAGAAAGGAAGGAATTTGAGGAAGAAAACTAAAAACCAATATTTCTATGAACACAGATGCAAAAATTCTAAACAAAATACTAGCAAATAGAATACAACAATGCATTAAAAAGATTATACAGCATGATCAAGTGAGATTCATCCCAGGGGCACAAGGATGGTTCAACATATGCAAGTCAATCAATGTTTTCATAACCTTATTATACTCATTGAATTTTTAACTCTGAGCATGTATTGCCTTCTAAAAGCTAAGATAAACAAATTAGACAATTAATCACTTGGCTAATTTTTAGAAGCTGTTCTTGTTAAGAAGGCATCAAAACCCAATTCCTCAAATTAAAGTTATTTTCTGGTTTGAGGATCTGAAAACAGAGGTGTTAGTCCCAGCCCTCTCCTTAATATTCTTATGACTTGTTTCCAATACATAAACACAGATGATCTTATGAATTTTCTTTTATTTCTTTCACATGTAGATCTCATACATATCTTGTTATGGTTGTATCTAAGCATTTCATTTTTTATGTTATTGTAATAGGTATTTTTTAATTAATATTTCAATTGTTTATTACTGAGTTATAGGAAAGCATTTAACTTTTATATATTAACCCTGTATCCTATAATGTTGCTATCCTCACTTAGTAGTTCCATGAGAGTCTGTTTGTTTTATAATTGTTTGAAATTTTCTACATAGACAATCACGTTATCTATAAACAAACACAGTTTTATGTCTTTCTGTCCCATCTACATAACTTTATTTCCTTTTCTTATCTTATTGCATTATCTGTTTCTCCAGTATGATGTTGAATAGGAATGATGAGAGACATAATACTTAACTTGTTTCTGATTTTAGAGGGAAAGTTTCTCATTGTTAAGTATAATGTCAACTGTCGGGTTTTTGGTAGATGTTCTTTATCAAGTGGAGGAAATTCTCTAATCCGAGATTGTTCAGAATTTTTATTGTGAATAGGTGTTGAATTTTATCAAATGATTTTTCTGTACCAATTTATATTATATAACTTTCTTTTCTTTTTACCTGTTAGTATGGTAGATTACATTGATTAATTTTCTAATGTTCAACTAGACTTGCATAGCTAGAATAAATCCTATCTGGTTATGGTGTATAATTCTTTTTATACAATATTGAACTTCTTAATATTTTGTTGAGGACTTTTTCTTTTAGTTGATTTAGTTTTCTTTTCTTGTGATGACTATCTGGTTTTGATATTAGGTAATGCTGGCCTTACAGAAAGAGTCAATGAATGTTCCTTCTGATTCTATTTTTATGGAAGAGATTATTGAAAAGTAGTACCATTTTTTCCTTAAATGCATGGTATAATGTACTAGTGGAAATCATCAGGGACTGGTGTTTTATTTTTTTAAGTTTATTAACTATTGTTTTAATTACTTTAATAGGTATAGGCTATCTATATACCTATTTGTCTTTTTGTGAGTTTGGCAGTTTGTGTCCTTCAAGGAATTGATCTACTTAGTCTAAGTTATTGATTCTGTGAATAGAGTTATACATGGTATTCATTTAATATCCTTTTACTATCCATGGAATCAGTTGTGATGACCACTCATTTATTTTTGGAAACTTTGTGTCTTCTTTCTTTTTCTCTTGGGTAGCCTGCCTAGATATTTATCAATTTTACCAATATTTTCAAAGATTCAGGTTTGGGTTCCATTGATTTTCTCTATTTTTCCTGCTTTCAATTTTATTGACATCTGTTCTAATTTTTTTATTGTTGTTGTTCTGTTTGCTTTAAGCTTAAATTGCAGTACTTTCTCTAGTTTCCTAATGTGGCAATTAGATTACTGACGTATGAACTTTTTTCTTTCTAATATATGCATTTAATGCTATAAATTTCCCTCCATGCATTGCTTTCACTGCATCACACAAATTTTTATGTTTTATTTTCCTTTCCATTTAGTTCAAAATAATTTATAATTTATCTTGAGACTTTTTCTCTCATATATGTGTTATCTAGAAGTGTTTTATTTAATTTCCAAATATTTGAGTATTTTCCAGTTAGCTTTTGATTGTTGATGTTTAGTTTAATTATGTTCTGAGAACATACTATAATTTTTATTATTTTAAGTTTGTAAAGATGTGTTTTACAGCCCATAATATAGTCTATTTTGGTAAATGTTCCATGTGATTTTGAAAAAATAAATGTGTATTCTGTTGTTATGGGATGGAATCAAGTTGATTGATAGTGCTGTTCAGGTTGATTATATCTTTACTGATTTTCAGTCCGCTTTATCTGTCAATTACTGAAAGAGGGGTATTAAAGTCTCCAACAGTGTAATGTATTTTTCCATTTCTCCTTGCAGCTCTGTCAGTTTTGCCTCATGTATTTTGGCATTCTTTTGTTAGTTACATATACTTTAAGGGTTGTTATGTCTTCTTAGAGAATTGACCCCTTTAACATTACATAATTCACCTCTTTATTTCTAATAACTTTCCTTGTTTTAAAGTCTTCTTTGTCTGAAATTAATATAGTTACTCCAGCTTTCTTTTGATTAATGTTAATTTGTATATCTTTCCTCATCCTTTTACTTTTAATGTATCTCAGTCATTACAATTAAAGTGGTTTTCTTGGAGATAATATTGTTAGTTAGGTCTTATTTTTTTATTCACTCTGACAATTTCTATCTTTTAACTGGTGAATGTATACCATTTGCATTAAAATGATTTCTGATATAGTTGTATTAATATCTATTGTATTTGTAGCTGTTTCTATTCAATGCACTTGTTCTTTCTTTTTCCTGCCTTTTTGTGTCTTCTCTCATTTTAATTGAACATTTTACATGAATCCATTTACTCTCTTAGCATATTAATTATTCCTCTTTTAAAAAAAAAAATACCGGTTGTCCTAGAGTTTGAAATATACATTTTTAATTAACCTAGGCCCACCTTCAAATAACAATATACTGCTTCACTTTTAGTGAAAGTACCTTTTAACAAAGTATTCCCAATTTCCCCTCCTTGTCCCTATGGCCTTGCTATTATTTATTTCATTTACCCATAAGCCAAATCATACAATCTCATAATCACACACATAAATCATTGCTATTATTACTTTAAAAGTTATATTTTATATCAATTAAGAATAACAAAGAAAAAATTTTATTTTACCTTTGTTTCAGGTAAGCATATTTTGGTGTAAATTTTCTGTATTCACATGTCACTCCAGATTTCAAAGTGATGGCTTGCTTTTCAAAATCATTCTCTGCTATTCCAAGAAAAGTCATTGATTTTTCATTTGTTAAGTTATTTTCTTGTTGTAAGGATGAAAGTGATGACTTCCAAGCTCTTTACATGTAGGAGCTAAAACTGGAAGTCCCATGACTTGTGTTTCAATATCCTCATCTGTGAAATGGAAAAGACCCCACTGTGGAGGCTTCCAGGACAATGAAGTCATACAGACAGGGTTCTTCCAGGAGGCTCATGAGCTGTGACCTTCTACGTGCTCTATTAGCCTGTCCTTTATTTTATCAAAGCTAATTACATTTTCATTCCACTCACTTCGAATCTCACATACTTCCATTTTTGTTCATGAAGATTTCTGAACTAAGCCATAAAATTACTAGGTTGTGTACTTCTCTTGGCCTTTATATCCTTAACATTTTGTCTACTGTGCATTTCACAGTACAAACTCTATTTAAAATAGACTCAGACTCAAGTTACGAATAACAACAGAGGTACTCAGAAAGAAGATGAGTTATAGGTTATGCAATTAAAAGCACAAGGCTCAGAGATGGCCAGCACAATAGAAACAGTATGCTCAGTCTTATAATGAGGAAGAGAGTGGATGATGAACAAAGAGCATCGAAGAGTCTGTGGCCCTCATTGCCTTTGGAGAGCTCCTCTTTCCTCAGGATTCCAACCTCTAGCTGGTCTTCCTGCCTGCTCCCCCCCCACCCACTGTTCAAAATTATGATAACCATTATTCCTAGAATTATAAGCTATCAAACATGTAAGAAAAATGAGAACTAATGTAGTCTGGTCATCCATTCAAGGCAAGAATTTGGGGGCCCATTTACATTACTAAGATGGCATCTTGTCTTGCCTTCAGACATTTTACAATTCCCTAATCTGTTATGTAGGATTTCACACTCTGAGGGAATCATCAGAATCCCTCAATTCAGAATCACCTCAAGGCCTCAAGAACCTGAAGGATTTCACTCCCTACCCAACCATAAGATAGAAAAATGGCCATCTGTCTCCTTTTGCTCTGGTCTTCTGGTCATCCTCAGTCAATGTGACAAAGACCCATATAGCCAAGCTACTCTAACTTTGAATAAATGATGCGAACCTTGGTTCAAAATGTGGGAGTAAAGATCAAAGATTTATGCTATCTTTTAAAATCCGGCCAATTCCGGTGCACAAGAACAAAATCAATTGTTGGGCCTGCTTTGTTCTTGAGAAAAATCAATCATGGTCCTTGCCAATGACCCCATTACTCTCTGGATGCCGGGGTCCCTCCTGCACATCCCCCACTGCATGTTCACATCAGCTGTACTGAAATGCATTTCCATAAAGCTCTGTATTGGCTTAAGATTGAAACTACCTTTTATATCCCTCTCCCTTCTTAGCATCCTCAGATCCCTATTACTTTTCCCCAAAATAACTGTGTGTGAACTAATTAGCTTAGAGAGCTCCCTTAATGCCTCCGAATCCTGCCAACCCACACTGATTTCTCTGCGTTCTGAGCTACAAAATAGCCCCTCACTCGGCTTTGGCTTCATTATTCTTCAAGGTCATCCTTGTGCCGCTGCGGTCCATGTTCCTTTTCTTCTCCGCTTGTTTTCAAGAGGATTTTTACAAAGAGTTGGCAGCTCAGCCGTTTTTGAGTCATTACTAGCTTCAATCCCCTTCACACTTATTACTTGGTCTTTTTTTTTTTTTTTTTTTTTTTTTTTTTTTTTTTTTTTTTTTTTTTTTTTTTTTTTTTTTTTCCTAGCCTCACGCTTTTTCTCTGGTATATTTGCAAGAGTGTTT
This sequence comes from Craseonycteris thonglongyai, assembly GCA_004027555.1. NCBI lineage: Eukaryota > Metazoa > Chordata > Mammalia > Chiroptera > Craseonycteridae > Craseonycteris > Craseonycteris thonglongyai. The sequence goes on along the minus strand of PVKE010003159.1, from coordinate 55,999 downwards.
CTGATTCTCTCCAACTCCTTAGCCAGGCTGGAATTGTTCTTGGTTTGGGTGGCTCCACCTTTTCCCTGCAGTTTAAACTAATCTTGCACAGAGCTGATTGGAAATTGGCCCTTCCCCTCCCCAGTTTATAGCCCAAACAGGTCTCCCCCTTCAGCTTTCCGTTGCTCCTTCAGGAAGCTGGACTGAATGTTCCCTTGATCTTCAGGCAAGAGCCCCAAGAAGACAGCTTCCCCACCCACGGGTGTTCACCCCAGCCTTCCAGATTTCCAATCCACCAACTGATTTATTTCTATGTGCTACTGTGACAGAAACTAAAATCCTGAGGTGCGAATAATTAAGCAAATGCAACAATTATAATGATAATGCCACCTCCCGCTGGCAAGCACTCTCCTCTAAAGTATCCAATCCAGAAGACAGTAGTATAACAGATTTCTTTTTGCACGGCTCTAAGTATTATTCTAATTATTTTCTATTGTCTTTCGATCTCCTATTGTAATTTCTCTCTCTCCCACTCACTTTGCATTATCAAGCGTCACCTTAAAGAACTGTGGCAGGCACTTCAGAGATGAATCTACTAGACGCAAGGGTTATGAACTTTTTGAAGTAACAGAACACAAACTTGATGTGGAAGCCAGAGCTCACATCCTATAAGGAACACAGATAGACAATCAGGAAACTGAGGATTAAAACCTCACAACTGTGCACATCCAACAAAAACTAGGGAAATGCTACAGTTTGAAGGCACACAGAAGCCCCTAGCATCCCTCAGTAACTACAACAGCAGGCTCTACACAGGACTGCACTCCAGCTATCACAGCTAATGGAAATGGGCTTGTCATTGAGGCCACTTTGATATGCAGGTGGGAATGCATCCGCAGGGTCTGGGCTCTATGGGCAGAGGGTCTATCTAGTCAAGCAAGCAGAGTAGAGTAGAATGCCATGCAGAGAGGAAGGAAAAAGATGCTCAATAAGAAAACAAGCCAGAAGGCTCAACGGTCAGGAAGACAGGGGGTCTTTAGAAGTCCATTGCTATGTCCTGAATTAGATGCAGGGCCTTTGAAGGGCTGATGAAGTTAAAATGCAGAGTCTTGGTGGGGTGGGCCCTAATCCAATCTGACTGTTGTTCTTATATGAAGAGGACATTTGCACACACCAAGCGACACCCGGGATGTCCACGCACAGAGAAAAGACCAGGTGAGGGCACAGTGAGGGCAGTGGTCTTCAAGCCTAGGAGAGAGGCCTCAGAAGAAACCAAACCTGTCAATAACTTGATCTTGAAATTCTAGCCTGAAAAAAATTAATTTTTCTTGTTGAAGTCTGTGGCACCTTGTTATATAACCTAAGCAATCTAATACAATTGCCTATATGATAAACTAAGCATAAGACTTTCAAGTCAGAATTCCTGGGTTCAGATCTCACCAGACCACTTACTAGGTATGTGACCTTGGACAAGTTATATAACCAATCTGTGCCTCAATATTTTCATCTGTTTAATGTAGAGAATTATGGTATCAATCTCACAATGTTGTCATAATGATTAAATAAATTAATCCTTGAAAGTTCTTGAGAAGACTATCTGGCACATGTGAACATGCTACATATGAGTAAGAGCTAGTTGCTGCTATGATTGTGTTATCATCATCATCATCTAACATGTCAAGATGTTTTTATCAGTTTCTGGAAAGGTAGAAGAAAATTGATGAGGCTAGGGAAAATGTAAACAGAAATAGATTTTTGAGGCAGAAAGTTTGTGACCTAAAGCTTCTACCAGGCAAATATCAATAGATAATTCTGGGAAATAAAGACAATCCTGGAAGGAGTATTTCTCTCCTTTGTAATTCACATACATTGTCAGAAGTATGGGCTTCCCAGAGTTCAAAAGCATTTCAGCAATAAACATTAAGCACCGACATCTTCAGTAATGTAAATACAAAGAACAGTAAAGACAAATATTATCAGTGCTTATGTGCTATGGGGCAGACTTTATGCCACCACAGACAAAAACCAGGAGAAAGAAAAATTCCAGAGTCACATCATTTTTTGATGTTGAATTTGTATGTGCTTTTTTTTTTTAATCTTATTGCATATGAAAAAATATGAAAGCTCCCTTCCCTTGAAAAGAAGATTTGATGGCAGAAATGTAGACAAGAGTTAGAGTTCAAACAGTTGAATAGGGTGAGAGTGAATCTTTTTTTTTAAGCAAAAATGTCCATGTTTTTAGATGAAAAGATTATTTGTCTAAAATAGTAAGCACAGGCTCTCTGATGTGGTAATAGCATGGAGAACTAAATATCTGCACCTTCAAGTTTCCTAGTCTTCATTTCAGTCTTCCTAGAGAAAAAAAAAATGATATTGAAGCCACATTCCCAGAAATGTCCTATTTATCAACAGTAATAAATTTCTCAGAGTCAGAAGAACTCATCTACACTTACTTTAGCAGCAAACACTCAGAAAATGGGCAATTGCTTCCCCAACATGAAAAAAAAACATCCTAGAGCTGAGCAATTGATTGGGAAAAATGAGACTAGCCTACCAAAAATGAGAACTCCAGGAAATCATTCACATTCAGAGAAAGAATTCAAGCGTAGCTAAGAAAGGCGAGCTACACCTAGGATAATAAAAGGAACCAAGTAAAGTCTGCATATTACAAATACAGGGAGTGTGACTCATGGTGAGTTATTTTTTTCCATCACTAACAAGACTAGGATCAAACTGCTTATCTCAGAATTCTACTGGTCTACAAATCCATCTTCAAATCTCTGATTTTCATTCTATTTTTCTAAGGCTTTAGAAAAACCACTGTGGGTTTAAACAAGAGATTATTTCAACCTATTTTTAGTCTGATCCCCTGAAAAATCAGATTTCTGAAAATATTTCAATTAGATTTATACCTTTCTGACCCTTCATTCCTAACAACAAAGTGCAAGAGCTATGAGTTATATCTCTGCCAAATAAGTTAAGAAAGGCTTTCAATAAGACCAAGACAGACAAGGACTTGCTAAAGTAGGTAGGGAAGGGAACACGTGCTTGTATGTTGTTCAGTAGTTTAAAGAGTTTTTAAGGATGTTTGCTTTCTGCAACCATAAACCACCCCATGAGAGCCTCTACTTTACATGCATCCTGTTTGACCAGTAAATCTATTGTCTACTCTATGCAAACTTGGCTAGGCTACATAGATAACCCAAACCCTGCAAATGCTGAAGCCTCTTGGCATTACATTTTCTCCTTGTTTAGTATATGTTGACATCAAGACAGATTCTCAGGCAAGTCCTGTAGACTTCCGATTTTCAAAATATTACAATTTCAGCAGGCTGAATGTTAAAAAATGGAAATTGGACAGACTGTTATCAACTTTAATCGACCATTAGAGCATCGGAGCCTGAAGGCACAGTATTTAACGGTTGGAATGGGGTGGTCAAGTAAAATGCTGTCTCTTTCATTTGGAATCTGGGAACAAAGCCAACCCAGATAAAAAAAAAAAGGTGGGGGGTAGCCATTACTCTGACAGCTGTGGCAGAGCACAGGGATCAGTGTTGCAAAGGAGGCCAATATGCAAATATTGCAGGACACTTGGGTAAGGTTTGTCTACAAATTCTGGTTTGCAGATTTTGTACATAATGGAAATAAATAAGCCAAGGATGAGACACTTATTTACCAGAACGAAGGCCGTTATCTAATAATAAAAATGGATACTGTGACATCATATTATATTGCCAGGCTCGGCCTCAGAATGTCATCACCTTTCTGTGTAGTAATGGCTGTCTCCTTGGAGAGGCAAGTAATTTGCTGATTTGGTTACCTTCTCTACCTCAGTCCTTGGGCATGGTACACCGTGAAATGCTTTAGAGGACGATTTTGGAATTAGGGTTTTTAATATCTCTCTGATATTAGAGAGCTTTCACCTGCTGGCAGCCATAGTATTAAAACCACTCAAAGGAGAAAAGTTGTTTTACTAGAAATTCAAGCTCCTTTCTTGTTTCTGCCTCTGTTGGCCAAGCTAGATTCTTCCCTGACACCACTGACTCTGCAAACATGGTTTTGCACAGTATGAACTTTCAGAATGTTAAACTGAGCACAGTTTTTTAAAACAAAATATATTGTTTATGTAAAAAGTCTAATGGCCCATAGCAATCCAATTTACATGTAAAATGCAAGATTTCATATTGAATCAGTTTTATTACTACACATATAAAAGTTATTGAGCAGTAGTGGGTATATTGTATTTGTATCAGAAAAATATAAGTGCAGATTTATTGGGCTTGTACTTAATAATATTAGAATCGATTAGCCCAATGAGAGGCAAGACATCTGTCCATTAGGGGAAGAAGCGTCATTTCCATCAAACTGGATTTTCCAATAAACCCTTTCTTTCTCTCCACTCAAGAAAACAACCATACTTAAAGGGTTAAAAGGCCTCCCAAAGTGATAACATTAACTCTATATCAGTATCAAGGGAATATTGTGGACACCATTTAAAATTTATTAAGCACATTTGATTTCTGGGCATTGCATGAAACCCATAAAACAAGAATTTTATCATTGGTTGCGTATGCTAATTATGTTGATTGTATGCTAATTATGACCGCTCAAAAACTGGATTTAATATTTCCCATATTTTCTACATTATAGAAACCCCAGCTTCTTTTTCTTTATATTTTTGCTTTTCTTTCTGTGAATTCCAATCATTAGATGCTATCTTTGCAGAGTAATCTGTACTCTTATAAACTATAAACTATTTGAAATATTTTGAAAGGGAACTAATCATTTTTTTTTATTAATCTGGAAGGCTCTTCTTTAAGCACTGTTGTTGTGAGAGATGCACTAGCCCTTTTGAACATTTCCTAACAAACAGGTTCTCTTAATGCCCCCTTTCTGTTTTACCACAATAAATTTGTATTCAATATAATTGAAAGCTCCAATTAATATCACTTAAATTAGATGGGGATAAAGCATATTCCTGATTTGACAAAAACTAGAAGGCAAATCTGTAAGGGACACATAATAGTTTGAATTAGAACTAATGCAAAAATAAATTTGCTCATAATATCCTGCCGAAAATTCTGTTACCTTTTTGGATGCAGAATTTTGTTTTATTAATTTTTCTTCTGAAGAGTGAAAAGAACTTTCTTTTCCACCTGAATCTGCTTCTTGGTGTAAAAGATGGTCCCTATCTGTCTGTGTCTACATTGAATGATTGTACGTCTGGACTTAGAATGCACACATTTTCCATTGCCTTCGAGCCCCTAGGAATGCAGGCAAAGTTCAAACACAACATTTCAAGTAAACAAACCAAACTAAGTTGAATAGCTAAGGCTTTCTCTCAAGGAAAGACAAATAGATTAGTGAAGGCCAGACCGCAGTATAATGCTTGCCTAAGCACCAAAGTCCATCATATTCTCTAGACAGAAAATGTGCACATGTTCTTAATATATGTGTGTGTGTGCATGATTCCACATACAGTTTGCACTTCATGTGCCCTGAACAATATGGCTTGTGACATGAATTAGTTCAGGGGTGTCCAACCTTTTGACTTCCTTGAGCCACATTGGAGGAAGAAGAATTGTCTTGGGCCACACATCAAATGCACTAACACTAATGATAGTTGAAGAGCTAAAAAAAAGCAAAAAACAAAAATCTCATGTTTTAAGAAAGTTTAGGAATTGTGTTGGTCTGTATTCAAAGTCATCTTGCGCCACATGCAGCCTGCAGGCCACGGGTTGGACAAGCTTGGATTAGTTATAAAATCATTACATTTGTTGGATATTGGCTACACTAGTCCTAACTCCCTTAAGGAGAAAAACGAATGCTAAGCCAAAATGGTGAGTTTACATTTAAAAACGTCTCCTCCACAAGAAGTCTTCCTCTCTGCAGAATTTCCAAGTCTAGACTTAGCAGCTGAATCCAATCTTTGCCAACATCAGTGCTCATCAGGCTGTGAGGGAGCTAAAGCAGGTGACCCTCTGCCCAGGTGAGTCATAACTGTGGGATGGCTGGTCTCCAATGGTCACCTGCCTGTACCCATCAAATAAAGAAGCCCTTGGGTGCTCCCTTCTCTTCAGACTTCAGAGACTTGGGTTCAAATGAAAGAAAAAAGATATTAATACCTTCATTCAGCTCCTAAGCATACATTTAAGAAGCTCATCCCATGGCTTAACAAGAAACTTCTCACTTTAAAGTATTACGATTTCTAGTCTTAATGTATTAGCTCCACCCTCTTTCATTGATCACCATCCCGTATAGCATCTGTGGCACCTCACTTGTGAGGAAACTGAAAGAGCTGTCTTGGTCTATTGAGTGCTTATAATAAAGCGTCACAGACTGGGTGCCAGCATGGTGGGCTGAGACCTCTCCTGGTATCCCACATGGGGGCAGGGGCTAGGGAGCTCCTTGGGAATCTCTTCTATAAGAGCATTAATCCCATTCATGAGGGCTCCACCTTCATGACACAATCACCTCCCAAAGTCCGTACCTACTAACGACATCAGCTTTGGGGGTGAGGATGTCAGCATGAATTTCGGAGGGTGGGGGGGGGACATAAAGTACTGGTGTACCTTGATCATTCCAGTCCCATGCACAGTTCTTCGTGGGTCACTGCTAATACCCAAGACAATGGGCTAGGGTAAGAGCAAGATGTAGGAAATACTTTCTGCTTCCCAAGGAATTTGCAGACTGAAGAGTGTTGTGGTACATTCAGCTTTTGTAACAAAAATGCCTTAAACTGGATGGCTGATAAACAGTAAACATTTATTTTTCATAGTTCTGTAAACTGGGATGTCCACGATTGTGGTGCCAGCAGATTGAATGTCCAGTGAAAGTCTTCCTGTTGGGTCCTAGCTATGCCTTCTAGCTGCAATTTCACGTGGTGGAAGGGACAACTGAGCTCCCTGGGGTCTCGAAGGGCACTAATGCCGGTCATGAGGGCTCTGGCCTCATGACCTAATCACCTCCCAAAGTCCCCACCTTCTAATATCATTACCTTGGGGCTTAGGAATTCAACCTATGAATCTGAAGAGGACATAAACATTCAGACCATAGCACAAAGATAAGATTCATATATAATATAATTACTAAATAACACAAAGAGACATGTGATTAAAACATCAAAATGTGAAGCCGTTGAGGTTCAGGGAATAAGTATTCCATTATATCCACTACACTCCATTACCAAGGCAGAAAAACAGATTAATATATTCTTGAAATATTTCCAATGGTAATTGAAATAATGAGTTCTCTTTTCCTTGCCTATAAGCAGAACAGTCAAGTAATCACATCACGTTGCTACCCTGTCATCTCATTTACTTGATGAAGCAAGAGAAAAGCCTCAATAATGCCACCATTTTTCTATGAATCTAAATGTCTTTGGTTTGCACTTTACTACCTTTCCTAACAGAATGCATTTTCTCAAAGAAACAATATAATACATGTGACAATGAGTAGCACTTCTATTTCAGCCCTGTAAGTGCTGATCCATTGATTTTGATGCTAATAGGCTGTCACATGCTATCAAATTTCTTGAATTGGCCTTCTCACCCCTTCAGAACACAACTTTCTGTGTCTGCCTATGTGCTCCACAAGTGGAAGGACCCTTCCTCCCCTCGCTGCATGCACGCCTTACCAGAACATAGCCCTTCCACACCCAGGTGATGGTTAATGTCCAAGGGTCAGTGTAACAGCCAACGGTGTGACTGTAAAAAACAATGTGCTGGAAGGAACTCGTTATCTCTGACTAGAGAACTTTTTTTCTTTTTTTCTTTTTTTTGATACTAAAGCATTATTGCAAAGCATATGTTCATTTGCATATATTCTCCACTGGTGGGTGAGCTCTTCAAAGTGTGGGTCGACACTTCCCTATCTCTTCTTTCTAGCACAGTACCTAGAAAAAATTACACACAAATGGTTGCTTAATTAATTAGTTAATTAATTAACAAATACTCCAATGGTATTTAACCCCCAAAACAAAACTTTTCATTATTCAGTGGTCTCAAGTAGAGGTAAGAAAGGAAACCATGGAATTGAATTAATTCACTCTGAGGCATAAATTATTAAAAATACAACAATATGAAGAAGGACTTGGCAATGGTATTTCTTTTTAATCTTCCTAGGAGGTTTTCATGAGCAGCCTGGCTTGAGAACTACTGAAGGATCGCTTGAGAAAAGCCCTTGGTGCTCTGGCCCCTGCTTCTACCTTCTGTTACTTCTCCCGCTCCCACCCTGTTCATGCACACCAGCCTTTCTCACATTCTCACCCCTTTCCCCATATTTGGAGAAACCTCAAGTTAGGAATGATGTGACTATTTCCCCAAAGTCTTCCTACCACTAATATTTGCCTTCTGTGGTTTGAATGTTTGTGTTTCCCCCAAAATTCATATACATATTGAACTCCTAACCTTCAAAGATGATGGTCTTAGGGGACGGGGTCTTTAAAAGGCACTTATGTCATGGAGGGAGAGTCCTCACACACAGGATTAGTGCCTTACAGAAGAGGCTCCAGGGAGATCCCCAGCCCCTTCCATCAGGTGAGGACAGAGCAAGAAGGCACCAATTCGACATGAGGAAAAAAGCCCTCACCCAATGCAACAACTTTGCAGCCTCCAGAATTGTGAGAAATAAATTCCTGTTTTCTACAAACCAGCCAGCCTGTGGGCTTTGGTTATAGCAGCCCAAAGGAACTAAGGCATTGCCTCCTGAATCAGATGACTTTTTTTGTCCTGGAAATAAGTGTCAGAAAATTAGTTCATTTTGAACAAGAGTTAATTCACCAGTATAAGGAAACCAAATCAAAAGCTACTCCAGAAATTATAGGAAAATTGATGAGCATAAATAAGAAGAAAGGACAGAGGTTACCTTCTTTAAGATTCTTCTTCAGGGGGAAGCCAGGGTGGCTCCGTGGGTTAAGCACTCACTTTGCAGCGCCAGGGACTGGGGATCGAATCCCGGCCCCGGCCCGTGCGGAACCATATGCTGAACTGGGAGCTCCCCCGGTTCAGTTCTCTCTCTGTCTCTGTATCTCTCTCTCTCTCTCTCTCTCTCTCTCTCTCTCTCTCTCTGTCAAAAATAAATAAATAAATAAATAAAATATATTAAGATTCTTCTTCGGCTGCTCAGCTCCGTGAAGGAGAGAGGGTGTTGATTCTGGTGGTGGTATTCTTCATCTGAGGGTAAAATTCTTTGTCTAACTACAGTAAAGGTTTGACTATAGTTGCCAGAGTTATGAAAGGGGGTCATAAATCCTGACACTTCTCCCCATTCTTTCCTCATTCTCTAGCATAAAAACATTTAGATAATTTGTTTATGACTCAGTAAGTGCTATTGGTAGAACTTCAGGTTTCATTTTGATGGATCCAAACCTGACCCTTCTGTTGGACTTCTATCATAACAGAGACAGTCTCATAGACCAAACAGTGACTTCAGGGCAATTGACAAGTACAAAAGAAAGGATGTTTCTCATGAAGTCAACATACGGTAGTTTTATTCCCTGATGATAGATCTGCTATACTCATGACTCCACCTGAAATACTTAGAACTTTTTCTTTTAAGATGATCCTGAAACACCCCTTCAGCTTGCCTGCCACAAACAAGCCTTTTTCTGAGCAATTTAGATGTAGCAGGAGGAAAAGAGGTAGGGGATTTGTCAGGATTAATTAATACACAAGAGGAAAGATATGTAGGTGATTAAGCAAACTTCTCGGGCTCATCATAAATATTTTATTCGTTTATGTGACTCTGCAATTCTGTCTCTGTCATTCAAGAAATCACCCAAGATGTAAGACTTGAAGTCTCACATGAGTGGAAACAGGGTGCAAGAATTCTTACAGCCAGGTCTGCAGGGAGAGACTCAACAGAGAGCAGTGGAGCTTTAGTCAAAAGGGTGCCCGTGCCAGGGAGCAGGAAGGGGCACACCATCGCTGCATGCCCTGGTCTGCCTGATTCTCCATAGACAACACACTCTAGGAAACAACGGAGAGAGCTTTGGCTGATGAAGGGGAGCCCTCAGAGAAGGCATGAACGAGGCTCGCATCCCAACACTCTCCTTCACCTGGGTCTCTCCACCAGCCTCTGGAGACACGCTGAGCTTTCCCTCCGGGCACTGTCACTGTCATTTGCCATGCACCAGCCCTTAGTGCTCCATCTCCTCATGACCTCCCTGCACACTTCGGGTCTGCCTGGCTCCTCCCACCCTTCCTCGGAAGTCAAGCTCCCGTTCATCTCCCCCATGTCGTTGACCAAGACAACACCTGTTCGGCATTATCAGCGTCACTTGTAATATAAGGTTCTACATCAGGGTGAGGTTGATTGTAAGAAGTAAAATCTCAACCACCCCATGTAATTAAAGAAGGAATTTATTCTCTACTCACGTCTCTCCAAGGGCAAGCGAAGGTCTCCAAAGAGCATATTGGTAGCGGTACTATTCACACCCTCTTTCATCGATTTGTTTCCCCTTCCCAAGCTAGCCCGGCAGCCTGCTCTCCAGCCCCACGGACAGCTGCCCTTCCTCCAGAGCCCAGGAGCTTCTCCGTCTTCTTGGGCTTCGAGAGGGGAAGTTGGGGTATGGACCGTATGATTCTCTGTAGAGTTCTGGGGAAAGGGTCATGTTTGAACACACAGACCCCACGGGGACTTTGTATCCTAGCATCTACTCATCATATCCTTTGTACTATACATATTTTTGTCCTGTGTACTGACCCAGTTTTCCCAAATAAATCATAGATTCTTTACGGTAAGAACTATGTTTTACTCACTTATGCTCTTTAGTACAGTGCAGCCTCCAAATAGTTTATGGAATGAATGAAAAAATTAAATTATATAAAAGTCAAAGGTTACATTTTATATTTCATTAATTCCTTCTGCAAATATCACACATTACTTACTAAGTATTTGCTGATAATAATAAAATGAGAAGGCAAACCAATCTGAATGAAGGGCTGGAGGGAACAGAGAAATTAATTCTATAAAGACTGGGGGAGGCAAAGATCCAGGGCCCTGGTCACAGAATAGTTACTGGTACAGTCTGCTTATGCTACCCTCACTCCTCTGTGCTTCCCTTTGGTCCAAGCCAGTAGTCCTGATGTGAAGACATAAAATTTATGACAAGGCTCCTAACTTCCAGGAGCGTTTTCACTTAAAGTATAGCACTCTCAGACCAGAGATCCAAAATAATGTCTCTCAGTTGATGAATTTCTAACCATGAAGAATATCAATGACTTTCATTGGCTCTCAGGGGCTGTTTATTTCCACCTTAAGACAGGCAAAAACTTCCCATTGAAAACATCTCTAACATCTGCTTATGAGTGCTCACTACCCACAAAATATCTCCAAACTACTGTGCAACCCCACATACTAGAATGTATTCCCTTTAGTTCAACTGAGTCATTCACCGTGAAATTTCTACCCACCAGTCCTAGTGTGTTCTCTGGAATACACGGAAGTCTAAGCACATCTTAACACGACCAATTAGGAGATATGAAAACTCCTGACTGCTCTGTGCCACTTCTCTCTCTTTGGCTAAATTCCATTTCTATCAATCCTCCCTCAAGTAATCTTATGAGTCATCTCATTGTTGAGAACTGTGAGCAATCTCACAAGCATGCTGACAAGTTAGCCTGCCACAGTTTCATAGATGTTGTCTCAAGACACAAGAATCCCAGGTGAAGACAAAGGAGTTTATTCCTCATGACTCACTCAGCAGGGTACATGAGCTTCATGTTTGCACCAGCTCCCCTTGCTCCCCAAGTCCCCAAGGTGGCCATATGGACATGTGCTAAGGTCATGCAGCGCGCACAGTGAGTTTTGGTCAGAGCTCACAAAACCTGAGCTTAGGAAACCTCTGCAGGGAAGCTTGTCCAATGTTTGCCCTGTAGGAAGACACTACCTTTAGTATCCTGACCAGGAAACAGATCTGCCTCTGCCCCAGAGTGATGTCATATTTCTAGCTTTGAAGCGGTTTTCTACAGCTGCAGAAGCCCTTTAAAAGATAGCCCACAACAAAGATGTCAATGCCTCTTGTTCAGAGGACAGACAGAAACACAAGAGACTGCTAGAGAACTGTGTCCCAACATGCGTCCTCCCGATTGCATTGACTCTCCCATACACTCCAGGTGGACAATGTACCCAGGACTGACTACAGCTTTCCCGATGTGACTTGACCAGCACAGACTACACACATACCTTTACTAATGCAGCCAAAGAGAACATTCTTGATTTGGAGATTGTGTGACATCCACAATCTGAAAATCTTTCATTATGATCATACTTTGGGCTGTGGACCCACAGCTTCTTTGACAAAGGAAGATGAGCTAGGAAGGAAAGTGCCATGATGGGAATTCCATGACCTCAGAATCACTGTATTGGTAACTTGGGTGGAGGGGTTCCAGTGGAAGGGAAGGGGCAATAGCCCAGCCCAGCCCCGCAGTCTTCCAGCCACAATGAGCTTTTAGTCAACCAAACCTCGAGGGCTTCTTCACCTGAACAGTTACTCAGCCTCTTCTCAATCTACCAAGGACATGCACAATTCATTAAATACATCATCTTTAAAAAATTGCTTCATTTTGTTTTTACCCCTACTAAAATTTATGTTATCGGATATGAGCTGTCCTTTCGGTTCCTTTCAACTTGTTTGATCCCTGGGTTTGTTACACACTGTGACCCCTTATCTCCAAAGACTTGAACAACATTGCCCTACAGTCGCCTTTTTACTTTTCGTTAATAATAACATCAGGAAAGAAACATGTCTCAACCATAAGAAACTGAAGGTTGTCATTTGAGCAACATATATACAAATGCACAACTCTGCATGTCACACATGTGAGTGTGCCCACTCCTCCCACACAAGGCAGAGGCACATGTGCAGTTTTCTGGGACATACTCACATACACACATCCGCACAACATCAAACTGGGCCCAAAGCTCACAGCAGGCAGAAAGTGGTCAGTACTTGGTGCTACCTGGTAGAAGCTGACAACACTTTCTTGGGCCAGGAAGAGAGGGGCCTAGGCACACTGTGACAGGAGGAGGGACAACTTCTCAAGGCTTGAATATCCCTGGACTAGCTACTGCTCTCAAGGAGCCTCTAAAAATTCTCAGAAGCAAAAGCAGGGCTCATTTGTGGAGCTCTTGTTACAGGCCAACACCTTCCATCCAAATTGCTCTTCTTGTCACCAAAACACTGTGGCACACAGGTCTTCTTATCTCCACTTTGAATATCAGAAAATTAAGGCCCAGATAAGTTAGGCAATGTGCCTGAGTGACTAGGTTAGTAAGCACCAAAACCAGAACCGGATCCCAGGACAATCTGATTCAGGTTCCAAAGCTGCTGCTCTGACCTCAATGTGTTGGTAACTCCCAACCTGCAGCAACCCCAACCGCAGCCGACCCCTCCCCTGCCACAGGCTGCTGTGTGCATCCAGAGACAAGGCCACAGCTTGGAGTGCGGCACCCATACGAGTCATCCGTCCTCACCTGGCCCACAGGGCAAAGCCACCTCCTGCTCGCAGCCCTTTCCCAATGCCCTTCCCCACAGGGATGATGCCAGGCTCCCATTACCCTTTGCAGCTGAGCCCTACCCCACCCTGCCCTCTCTTCCACCAGATGAGGGGCTCAACTTCTAATTCACTTGGTTCACACTTCACCAGCAACTTATCAAGAGGCAGAATGGCATTGTGATTGAAAAGTCCTTCTGCCCAACCAAGTCCAATCTTGGCCCCTCTACTTTCCAGGTGTGTGATTTCAAGTTTAGCCGAACTCTCAGCTTCCTTTCTGTAAAATGGAAATAGTAGTAGTGTTTACCTATTGGAATTCCTGGGTGGTTTGAATAAATCGATGAATGTAACAGCCTTAGAACAATGCCTGGCAAACCATGAACACCAGGTCCATGCTGGTCCTTGCCTGTTAGCTCTGGGATCCACGGTGACGAGACGGGCATGGCCCATGCTCAACGCTAACACTGGAGTGACGCTAAGCACAGAACTGGACGAAAAACTAATTAGTGTTCTGATGCGCACCGGCAGGAAAAGTACAAAGTACAGGAGAGCATTTACCAGGAGGGTCAGCATGAGCCGGAATCAGTTGGATCTGGGGTCAGCTGGGCTAGTTTTAGTAAATAATATTTATTGGTACACAGCCTCCCCTTTCCATTTATGGGTTGTCTGTGGCTATTCTTGCTCCACAACCTTAGAGTTTTAGCAGAGACCTTATGGCCCACAAAGCCAAAAATATTTACTATCTGGCCCTTTCAGAAAATGTTTGCTGACCCCTGAGCTAGATGAAGAGGGAAAGAAAGACAATCCATATAAAGAATACAGGAAGGCTACCCTGGGGTTCAAGGAACCGGGAAAATGTGAGTTCCTCAGGCATGAACTCCCCCCACTTCCTAAACTCATGAACTCACATCTAAAATGCATCTACTTGCACACCCAGCTCACTTTCCTCCCCCTGACCTCTGAGGAAAAAGCAAACCTCCCCTCCATTCAAGATTGCATGAGATCCTCTCTGCTCAAGGTTTCCTCTCCTCTGAGGACTCTCCATCCCAGTTTCTTTCTCTAGCTATCTATCCATCCATCCATCCATCCATCTCTCTTTCTCTCTCTGTCATCTATCTGTCATCTATCTATCTATCCATCTATCTATCAGTCTGTCATCTATCTATTTATCTATCTATAATCTATCTGTTAGCTATCATCTATCTATCTCTATCGCTACCTCTATCTCTATCTCCTCTCTCTATCTCCTCTCTCTATCTGGCAGTTTCAATCTCTCACACTGTACTGGACTGCTGTACTCACCTACCTTTCTTAGGTAAAGCCATAATCACCCTCCTAGCCCACCCAGGCCAGAAACCATGAGCTCAATCTTCACAACTTCTCCTTCACCAGCCCTGTTGGCTCTGTCTCCATAACATCCTCCTTCTGCCTCATGCTCTCCATTTCCAATCACTCTACCTGTTTCAAGCCCTCCGTGGTTCTTACAAGAACCATCTTTCAAGCCCACCTTAGCTCTTAACAGAACCACTTCCCCCTTCCCCATATCTAGGCACCCTGCCTCCAGCTCCCGTCTTTCCCATCTATCCTCCCCTCTCTGCCCTCAGGTTGTCATTATAAATCACAAGTCTGATCATGTGACTCCCCTGCACAAACTCAATAGAGGCTTCCAGTTGTTTGTGGGTAATAGTCCAAACCTTTAAAGAAGATATCCAAAGCTCTACATGATCTGCCCCCCACCTCATCTCCAACTTCATTCCTGCCAAACTAGGACCATCTATTCTAACAATCATTTCTGTTTCTTCTTGACCCTGCAATGATGTTGGATGCCCTTCCATGTGTCACAAGTCCCTCAGCTCATGTGAAAGGATAAAGAGATTATCAACCAGATGTCCACTTTCCCAGCTTCCCTTGCAGCTATAGTACAGGATGCCTGGAGGGGCATCAGCTTCCCCCATGAGATGACCTCGAGTCCAAGTCAGAATCTAAGACCAGCAGCATGAAGAAGGAGGCAAAACACAGACTCCATTCTGGTGAGGGACGGGACAGCGATGTCCAGGCTCTGGTGGCAGTGCTAGGTGCCCAGCACTGTGGTGAAAGCTGCCATATTGTATGCAGCAAAGAGGCAATGATGTCTCCTCTATACTACGCAGCTCTATTGTGCCACTTTGAGGGTGGTGGTTCCTGGGTCCACAGAGGTAAGCCCCATGTTTTTCACATTCCTGGAAATTCTGTGAGCTCCCTGTTCTTTGGTAGATTTGTTTTTCTGCTTAATCTAGCAGAGTTAATTTCTCCTGACATACCTGTGTAGTCTTTTCTCACATGTCATTCCCACCCAACAGGAAAAACCAACCTCTTTCTCTTTTGTGCATCCATCATGCCCTAATGCATGCATGCACGTGTGTGTGCACGCACAGACACACACAGAACTTCAAGACAGGTATGACATTAATATTCATGTCTGCATGTCTGCCTCCTTCTCTACTACAAACTTATTCATTTATCACACATCTCATGTTTCTACTAACTGCCAGGTCCAGCTCTTGGTTGGGAATATAGCAGAGAACAAGACAATTTATATTTTAGAAGGCAGAAACTGCATCTTTCTTGTATTTATTTTGAAGTGCCCACTATAGTACTGAAAACAGAGAATGTATTTAATACATATTTGACTTTTGTATACCAAGCCTTCCCTCTGTTTCTCTTCAATTCAACCTCCTGGCTAAGATCTCATGGTGCCTGTGACCTTCATCCTGAACATTGCTTCACCACCAGCACCATGACTGGGGGTATGGGGGCAGACTCCATGCTGTGCCCTGATCTCATTGGCTCTTTACTAAATCCCTGGGGTCAGAATACCTATCTCATTCCTTTTAAGTAGCATGAAGCTGAAATATGGATAAATGCATGTTCTAGTTATTCAAGTTATAGGTGACCAAGCGTTTGATCTACTACTTTGTGTGCTTTTTAGCCTAACTCATCCCAGGACTGGGAACATAGTAGGTATTCTATAAACTTGACTCAGTTGTTATGTATATGTATATGTATATGTATATATATATATATATATATATATATATATGGATATACCTATGTGTGCACATGTGTGTATGTGTGTATCCTCACAAACAGAACTTGTGAAGAGAGTCACAGTATCTAATTTTTGCAGAAAAATTCAGAACAGGTTCTGATTAGTGAGTTTGTTCCATTTCCCAAGAAATCATTTTAACCTTTAAACACAGAAGGTCAGCATCTCCTGTTTCTGCTCATGCATAATTCCCCCTGCCCTCTGCTCTTTGGTGCCTCTCATGAGCAATGGGAGAGAGAGAGAAAGAGAGAGAGGGAGAGAGAGAGAGAGGATGAATACAGATGCTCAGGCCAGGCTGCCTCCCTGGGATTAACTAAGCCCTCAGAATATGTTGTCTCATTTGCTACATTATTAATAAAATCGCAAAAGGTTTGGGAGAAAATGTTTTTACCACCTAGAAAATTAGCATTTCTACCACACAAGTGCAAACTTTGGAAGATGAAAATTTCCCTTTGAATCTTATTCTGGAGCCGGTGCCAACAGAGCATGTTCAAACAGAGCACGGAGCGGGGCCGCTCAGGCTGGGTAAGTCCGGGTTGCCCGACCATTTGGACACTGTGTGTGGCCCCACATCAGGGTTGGGGGAAATACAGCCATTTCCAAGAATCTAGGGTGTTATCACAGATAGTGGGTGATGGTACTGGAAGTGGTCAGTGACAGGGCGGGCTGCCGTCGGTGTGGCTTTGCAAGAGCCATGGAGATGCATACTCACTGACATGAGGCCCAGGTCAGGCAGGCTGGTTTGGTCATTTCCTGGAAGACCCAGACTGGCCTGCAGGGCCATGCCTGTAGCTAGAGGTCAGGAGAACTTAGGTAGGTAGAGGCATCCAAACAGGTCCCTCTAATGAGGATTTCAATAGCTTCCTAGCCATTGTGTCAAACACTTAACGGCCAAGTGTTACCTCTTCAAGGACATCTTCCACCATTTAAAATAGCACTCTGGGGGAAGCCGGGATGGCTCAGTGGGTTAAGTGCTCACTTTGCAGCGCCGGGGACTGAGGATCGAATCCCGGCCCCGGCCCGTGCAGAACCATATGCTGAACTGGGAGCTCCCCCAGTTCAGTTCAAAAATAAATAAATACATAAATAAATACATAAATAAATAAATAAATATATATATATATATATATTAAAATAGCACTCTGTTATTCCATTTCCCATTGCGCCACTTTCTCCTCTCCTCTCACCACCCGCTATCAGCTCACATCATACAGCCTGCTTATTCGTATTGCATGTCGTGTGTGACATTACATTACCAGACTAGTATGTAAATTATTTGAGGATGACATCATTTTATTCACTGCTGTGTCCCCAGCTCCTGGTTCAGTATCTGTAGCCAATTAATATTGGCTGAACTTAAATAAATAGGTTCTGAACTAAAACTCCCAAGTCTTTTCACTCAAACTGTTCATCGGCCAGGTTTATCTCACCTGTACTTGAGCAGTGTGAATTTTTAACTACAAATGCAGCATTTTATCTTTCAGGTTTGGGCTCATTTATTCAACCCTTTCAAATTTAACTAGTCTTGCTTCCAATACCATGTGGGTTCCCTCACCCTCATTTAAATTGCCCCCAAAACCCAAACAGTACACCCTCATGCCTCCATCCAAGTTGTAGATAAAATGCTGAGCACTCAGAGCCTGCTGACATGCTAGTAGATGTGTCCCCTCCGGCCTAAATTAATTCTTCTCCACCATCTGAGCCAGGAATCATTGAGCTACAGGCTCTCAACCCTAGAAAGACACTTAGAGGTAAGTGATCAGACATTTCGATTTCGCAGAAGGAAATTCTGGGCCTACGACGGGGATGTGGGTGACGATGGGATGGCCTCTCTCTGACATCACACAGAGTGCAGTGATGAGTTCTGAAAGCCTCAGCCTCTCTGCGTGAAGTAGGAGCTCCCATGGCAACCAGCTCCTAGGGTGGCCTGACCAGCACCAGAATGCTCCATCTCCAGGGACAGACAGGTGGCATCCCTCCCCAGAGCCACTCTCCTCTGTACCTGTTCCCATCCCGAGTGTGGTCCGTGTACAACAAACGCCCGGGAGAACTGGGAAGCCAGCCCAGGGCCCTCAGCCTCGTCCATCCTCCCCTGATCCTCAGGCAGCAGTGTTCACTGTTCTCTTCATTCTCCACTAGACCGAGACATGGAAACGTGTTTAGAAAGGGTGCATACGCCAAGAAGTACACTGAAGAGGTACGGCCAGAAGAGCCTTCTGGGCACGCCTGAGACCACGGAGTCCTTTGGCTCTCTCTCCACGGCCAGCAGCCTTCACAGGAATGTGCCCCGAAACAGTCAGAAATACACGGGCAGATCCGGTCACAGTACGTGTTTGTTGAAGGAAGGAAGGAAGGAAGGAAGGAAGGAAGGAAGGAAGGAAGGAAGGAAGGAAGGAAGGAAGGAAGGAAGGAAGGAAGGCAGGCAGGCTTCAGTGAATGAAACAAAGTTAATGGGACTTACTCATGGAAACTATTGATGCTCTTTCAGACCTCAGGCTCAATGGGGACATCAGGGGAAATCAAAGCTGGTGCCTCCCCACTTCCCAAGGAAAGGCAAGCCAGAAGAGTCCAATATTGGGGTGCAGTCCTCACTTTAGCTGGTGTGCAGTGGAGGTCACATCCTTCCTGAGCTGTCCTCCTCTGCCCTGTCCTGCTTCCCTCACCCCACTGCCCCTGAGAGAACCCCATCAATAAATCACTTTCTCTCAAGGCCCTGTGTCAGGCCCTGCATCTCGGGAACCTGACCTAAGACAACACACGTCTAACATACAATCCAGTGTTTTGCACCGAATTTGGCCCCTTTCTGCCTATACAATTTCTCCCACTTCTCCGCTCACTGCTGGCCCCTCAGTCATCGGGCTTCCGCTTCTGCGGACTGCTCAAGTTCCACAGCCTGTTCATAGCAGCCCTGACTGGTCAGCAACCACAATGCAAAGACACTCAGAAGTAAACTGTCTGCAGCCACAGTTTTAGACACAAGGTGAGCAGCTCAGCTTATGAAGCCAAGGAAGATACAAGAGTTTCAAAGCTGCCAAAAGGTGTCTTCAGTTTTAGAAACAGAACCCGCTGTTGGAGTCGTCGATTATTTATGGAACAGATTTGGGGAGGCGGAAGGGGCAGGTGGTGAGGCAAGTGATACAAAAATGGAGACAGAAACACTCTCACAGACCTCTCTTACAGCCTCACAGGTGGTCTGCTTCCCACTCTTTACCAGAGAACAGTCACTCAGGCTGCCCTCCAGCATTGCCACCTTGCCTTTCTCCTCTGGGAGCGGGTGGGAGCCGAGAATGGGGGCCTAGAGAAAAGTTCAAGGCTCTGACCTTCTCCGCCTGCTCAGTTTTCGACTCAGAAGAACTTCAAGCAACGGGCCCGCTCCGACCACTCAGCATGCTCTGTAATTATTACTGCATCCCATCCATGGTCTGTGTGCACTGACCTCTCAATGCTGCCAGCGAGCGTTCCCCACTCACCCTCCTGTTTCCCACCGTTTTCATCGTTCCCAGAGGAGCTTGCCTCCAACTTCACAGAATAGGTAGAAGGCAGGAAATGTGAACTGAACCACTCACACACACGCAGAACACAGACAACACACAAAAAACATAACACAGCACACACAATACCTACTTCTCTTCCTACCCTCTCCTCCTGAAAAGTTGGGAGAGGCAGCCCTCCTCCTCACATACCCCTTCTGTTGCTACCCCCCACCCCACCTGCAGCCCCTCTAGCTCTGCAGACTCCTTCCTGTAAGCCTCTTGCCCCATGGGACTTGCACTTCTTTAAAAAAATGGGGAGGAGTCAGAAGCAGCAGCGAACCTCACCTCCCACATACAGATGGGCAGGCTCACCTCCCTCCCACCCCTGCTCAGTGTCCACACAGCTCACTGAGCCCGGCCAGTGGAAGCGGCAGCCCTCCCACCTGCCAGTTTCACCCCTCCCCCGCCATCTACAGCAAGTCCCTTGTCCCTTAATTAAGCCCTCTCTCCGTATTTAACTTTTTCCTCTGCCAGCTCCTCTCTCTCCGCTTTAAGTTCGATTCCTCCGAGGGAAGTCCCAGCTCCACTCCAGCTCCTTCATTCCCAGCTTCCAGAGTCTGCACTGGTGACCCCACAGCTGCGTCTCCAGCCCCACGCAGGGGCCTGAACACATCACAGGTGCGACAACATCCGAACAGACAAGAGCTCTGAACAAAATGGATCTAAAACTGACATTCTCACAGCTCTCCTTCTACTTGCTCATCATCATTAATGTCTCATTGTAATAAGCGAGCATTTCCCATCAGCCAGTTGTGCAAACCAGAGAGACCTGAAAATGGTCCCTGACCCATGACCCTTGACCTTTGACCCCCGTCTCCCTTAACCAGTAAACCTCCATGTCCAATCTCTATGTCTCTTAAGTGTCCCTCAAATCCAGCTCTTTGTCCCGATGTCTTTAGTGAGGAGGCTGCACCATCGCACCTTCTCACTCTGGGAGGGGCTCTGGGCTCACAGGTGCCCCCCACGCCCCCGCGGCTGGGTCACCCCACCACGCAAGCGGGAGCTTGTCACCCTCCCCTCCAGCCCTTCCTGAACGCCTCCTCCCGGCCCCCTTGTCCGGAGACCAGAAACCGAGCAGGAGACAGCAAATCCAGGGGCAGGGAAGTGATTGATTCGCGCATTTGTTCGCTCATTCAATTATACCTTCAGACCTTGCCGTTAGTCCTTCTGGGAGTCCCCAGGCCCAAGCGCTTGGCTTCCTTATTTATTTCCTTCCCAGCACTTACCTCCATTCGTATGGTTTGGTTTGGCTGGGTTTTGCTTCACAGTTTTTATACTTTTTTTCATCTATCTCCCCTTTAAGAATATAAGTTTCTTAAACAAAGGGTACACTATCTGTGCGCTTGAATATTTAACGTTTTCCTCTGCCCGCTTCCCTCTCTCTTCTTTAAGTTCCGTTCCTCTGAGTGAGGTCCCCACTCTGCTCCGGCTCGTCCAGCCCCTCGTACAAGGCTGGACACACAGTAGTCACTCAGGAAATGTTGGTGGAACTAATGAAGGAATGAATGGGTTACCAAACTGGCACATGGTCGTTTCTGTCCAGCCAGAGTCATTTATACCAACGCCAGTTTGAGAACAACTTTGCCATCATCTACTGTCAAGCATGTACCCACTAACTACTAAGCTCAAAGTACAGGGAGCAGGGACAACAGCATTGCAGATACAGTGTCACTTCTACACTGAAGCCCCTCTATAGCAGGATGGACTGATGTGCAAAGAGCTAACTGCCAGCAGTATGTGAGCAAGATGCTAAATGCCCAGAGACTGGCTTTGCCTCAGACGTGCCCAACAGAGATCTGGAGAGGGAATTGGTCCAGCCCCAGGGAGCTGGACCCTGCACAATCCACGCCCCACCCCACCCCCACCCCCTTATATTTATCTAGACCCCGGAGACCCATTCCATGTGCTCAGCCCCCAGCAGAAAGGAGAACGGGCCTCCACTGTGA
Source organism: Craseonycteris thonglongyai (assembly GCA_004027555.1). Taxonomy (NCBI): domain Eukaryota; kingdom Metazoa; phylum Chordata; class Mammalia; order Chiroptera; family Craseonycteridae; genus Craseonycteris; species Craseonycteris thonglongyai. The sequence continues at coordinate 33,960 of PVKE010003159.1, read as the reverse complement.
TCTGATGGGCTTATAGCTGAAGCAGCACGTGCAAACGTATAAGGAGAGGAGGGAAGAAGAGGAATCGGTTAAAAAATAAATAAAGAGAAAAAAAGGAAGGAAAAAGAGAAGAGAACAACCAGCCCAGTCTATGTCTCTCATTTCTTCTCTACAATCCTGGCCCCAGACCCCAGCACAATTCCCTGGGACCATGGAAGACCCTCCTCAGCAGCCTCCCTGTGCCTCCCCTGCCTCCCCAACACACACAGTCCAAACCACAGCAGGTCATCATCCAAAAACATCAATCAGATGGTGCAGATGTGGGACTCCCCTACTTAAAACCCTCCTTGGCTTCCCTCACATTGAAAATAATTATCGAAAGTCCACGTCCAGTCACAAAAAGCCCTCCATGCATTGACACCCGCCTCTGTAGACCGGATCCGGCTGTACTGGCCTCCTTTTGCACCTGCAAACACCAAGCGTGTAGTGGCCCCAGCACCTTTGCCCTGCATGGCTCTGTCACCTGATCTTCAGCAGGTTGGGTCACCTGCTTAAACATCACCTGACAAAAGGTGCTGTTTCCTTGGCTACCCCTTGTAGAGAGACCCCCAGGGCCCATTCTCGCTGTTACACTCCTGGGTTAGTCCTTAGCACAACCCTTGCCACTAGTTGAGCCTTTCATGCCCGCTTCTCCTACAAATCCCTAGGGATTCATTTTCTACTGCTGAATAACAAATAACCACAGCCTTAGCAGATTAAAACAACACTGTGAGGAGCTCTGAGTTCTGTGCGTCTGAAGTTTGGGCACAGAGGGGCTGAGCTCTCTGCTCAGGGTCTCACAAGGCTAACAGAGAGGTGTCAGCTGGCCTGCGGTCTCCCTGGAGCTTGGGGCCCTCTTCCGGGTTCACACGGTTGTGGCAGCACTCAGTTCCTTGCAGTTGTAGGACTAGGGTCCCCATTTTCTGTCAGCCCGGGACTGCCCTTAGTTCCTGGAGGCCACCCACATTCTGTGCCACGTGGCCCCTCCAATTTCAAAACCAGAAATAGAGAATCTTCCTGACACGGAGGCCCTCCCACACTTTAAATCTCTCCTACCAGGAAAAGTCCAGCGCCCTGGAAGAGATCCCCTGATTACAACAGGTGCACTAGGACTGCCACCCTGAAAGTTAACGGTGCTGTATAACCTAGCAGACTCACAAGAGTCACTGTCGCATCGTGTTCACAGTCCCCACTCACTCTCAAGGGGAGAGGATTCCACAGGGCGTATACAGCAGAGCGAGAGAATCTCGGAGACCACCTCAGAATTCTGCCTACCATACCCCACTGGAGTGATCTCTGCATCCCCAGGCCCACAACAGTGCCCCCAGCCACACAGAGCACGTGCAGCAAGTGAGAATGTTGTACAGTGCAATGTGAGAAGGCACTAGAATTGCTCAGAAATTACAGGTGACCAGGGCCTGGGGGCTCGGACCAGCCCAGGAACTGAGGGACTCAGAATCCATACACCTGAATCCCTTCATGCATCAGGGTGCCCAGCACATGTTTGGAAGCCTCTGACCAGAAATAGTTCCAGCACATAAAACAGGCTCATTAAATACCTCCTTGTTGATGAATAGAATGAATAGGAAGAATGCCATCTCTTCTGGAAACTCAAGGTGGAAAGAAGCAGGATTGCGGGGTGGGGAAGCAAAACAGAAGCTGTGAGCCAATCAGGTGCCTCCTACTCACATCTACTCAAGACCTGCCAACCACCTGTGTGCCGGTCCCCACTCATATCCAACCCCACCTCTTCCAGGAAGCCTCCCCTGACCACTAGCCCGATGTCCTCTACACAGAATGTCCTGCCACAGGGGCTGCCTTTTGACATCTCTTACTGATGTGGACAGTAGGTCAAATCCTAGCTGCTGTTTGTAGTTCTCCACACTGTCTCAAGTCCCCGTCCCATCTTCACTCTCCTGGGGGAAGGTAGATGGCTAGCCTATTTTTGTCTCTACCCAATACAGAAGGAGCAGACCCCCGGGGCCCTGCGTGGTGGTTTGGGGTGGGGTTGTTGTGGGGTGAAGCAGGCTGGAGGAGAAGGCTGCGGTGGGGACTAGTGTGAAGAGTATAGTGTGAGGGCCCTGGCACCATGAAAAAGGGTCAGAGATGGCACAGAAAAGAATAGGAAGGCGAGGAAGGCCGACCAAGAGAGCCAGCCCTCGTTAAGAGTGGGGGGAGAACCCACATCCCACCAGTTGGCTGACTGCAAACACAGGCCACTTGCTTTTGTCAAAACCTGCCAAAAGAGCCACCAGAACTCAAAATTGTCTCCATTGTCCCTTCTTGTTCCCAGTGATGGCAGTGGGCAGTGTTGGGGCAGACAAAATGGCCCAGTGATGTTAGTGGTGAGACTGATATATTTTGCCCTTGACACCCAAAAGAGTAGAGAAAAACGATCTTGTATGCTACTAGGTTGAAAGGTGACCATAAGTTTATGATTGAGACTGTCACCAACATGCAAACATTACTGGGGTGCGTGAACAGCAAGTAATACGCCATGGCTTCAAGAACAACTCTCACCAGACCCAAGATGGGTCAGAAACTTACCAGACTCCTGTGCCTGCTTGTGGGCTTCCTGGCTGGGAGACCAGCATGTAGAGAGGGATCAGAGGGCAGCCTCAGAGGTAATGAGCTGGCCAGGCAGCAGAGCCTGGGAGAAAATGAAGCTGGGATTCTTTGGGAGAGAGGACAGGCTGGCAGGATTTAATACAATCTTCGGGTATCAGAAGAATTCTTAGGCACTGCAGGCGAAGACTTGGCAGTAACTAGGGAAAATCGAATAAGGAAAGAAACTTAATCCCTAGCATAAGGGATTTAGGAAAGCTAAGGGGGAGAATTTCCTGATGGTGAAAGTTGTTAAAAAGTTTCAATGAGTGGTCTAGAGAGAGATCGGGGTCTGTTCTAGAAGCTTTTACAAGTGAAAGAGATTATTCTCTGGCAGGGCGGCTTATCTCTAATCCTGCTTGAAGGCAGGGGAATGGACACAATGACCTCAGGGTCTCCTTCAGACTTGGAAAGTAGGCCTTCCCATCAGCAGGCCAGCCAACAGTGCTGAACAGGTCATGAGCTTTGAGGAAGGTCCAGAGTGTTCCCAGAAGTACGAAGGGGTCAACCCACGTGAGAGCTTCTTCCCTTTTTCTACTGTTCAGCCACAGATGCCTCATAACCATGACCAAGGTCCTTCATAATTTCAAGTCTAATTAAAGACAATTTAGGTAAGAAAGCCAAGAGTAGCCGCAGACCACTCAGAGGTAGATTACGGTCCACTCTGTGCAGCAGCCCAGGCAACGGAGCCATGGCTGTGTTCTTCTCCAAAGAGGATTCCACACTGAACCACTCACGTGAAAAGCACGCTGACCCAGCCAGGTAGAAACCTGGGGGCACTCCCGGCCCTCCGCCCCCAGCCCTGGTGCAAAACAGGGCTGCACTAGCTCTAGCTTTGCCAATGCTATGCGCCACTTCCTGGGAGTGAAGTGGCACGCCTTCTGGAAACACAGCCTGTGCCCAGCTATTCACCAGGGAGCCAGGGAAAAGCAGCCCGCTACCTCCTGCAGGACATGGGGCAGGGGGTGACTGCCCTGGGGGCCACTGCAGACTGAAAGCACTCCCGGGTATGCGGAGCACTGGCTGGGGTGTCCTCAGAGGCTGCTGCGTTGCACAGAGCTCCAGGGAAGGTTGACATTTGGGCAGACAGGATACCATAGATCTCCTGAAGAGGTTTTCAAAAGAGCTGCCCAGTGGCACACTGGGATAGCTCGGCAGTTTGAGTGCTGGCCTTGCAACTGAGAGGTTTAGGGATCAAATCCTGGCCCTGGCCTATGCAAACCCTGCTGAACTGCAGCACAACTGGTAACCGCTGAGATGGTGGCGAGGGTCCTCGCCTCCTGCGTGGGAGGCCCCTAGTTTAGGTCCCGCCCTGCACGGCCCCACATCCACCTGTGTGGAATGAAACTATGTCACAACTAATGATGTACAGCTATGGAGACTGCTCTGGGCCCTCCCCCTTCTCTCTCTCTCTGTCTCTTTCACCTTCTCTCAGACAATAACATAAATCTTCAGAAAAAAGAATACAAAAACTGCCCACATATGTGAACAACTAACTCTATGGGCCATAGTTGATTCAATGTGTCCCATGAACCTAAAAGCCAAAAAAGGGACGATGTTGGCTTTCCGAAACCTGAGGGTCTGGGTCTCTGCAGTATACAACCAGATCAAGTAGGAAGTCTATTTTCACATTTATTCTCAAGTGTATTTCCCCAGTGAAGAAAGAATGACTTAACCCCTAACCTTACACCTTCATAGATCTTGATTCTTCATCCCTGCTATTTCTTTCTTAAAACTCAGCCGAGGTCCTTCTGGTGCCGCTACTTTGTCCTCTGTGTCTCTGTTTCAACTCTTTTGCAGTACTTCTACCAGCCCTATCGCTGCTTCCCAACCACTCAGGGCTTTGGGGCCAGCGGCCTCCCTTCAAGGCACCTTTCCTTCTGACACTTCTGGACTGCCTCTGGACACTTCTACCTGGACTGCATCACCCTCAGTTAGCAAAGGTATGGGACTACAGCAAATGAACACGAATATATAAGGGAAATAGCATGGGAATGTACTAGTCTGCCCATTGCTCATGCTAGGAACAGGCTCGCTGCAGAAGCATGTTAAGCATACAGTCAGGTGCATTTAGATATTTTCATGTCCTAAAGCAGAGGGCAAGTCAAGTCATCAGGGAAATAGAAATGGGAAACTTAAATGGCTAATTGGAAGCTTTATTGCACTTGCAAAGAACCTTTGGTTTTTCTAAAAATTCAAGGGAAACACATTGAACTTGTCATTGCAGACAAATCGATGCCCTGTTCCTTCCTGCATTAGCACAGAAGGCGAGTCCCTTCCTGCGGGCCCATCCCAACCTCAGTGACATGAGGTAAACAGCAGTCAGGACCCAGGAGGAAGCAGGAAAAATTGAGAAGACAGCCTAAGTCCTTTTCCTTCTCACAGCAGGCAGGGGCCACGGCCATAGCACACATCTGGTTCTTCGAATTTAGCTCTTATTTCTCATATAGTCAGAATTTCCATGTGTCTCAGCAGGGTTGAGGGGCACTGATCAATATGGGACCCTCCAGTGGACAGAAGCCCACGCAACCAGTGAAAATCATGAGAGGAATATGCTTCCCCAAGCTAATACCATGGAGTTGTCCCAAACCAAGGCCTGGCACTCTAACAGTTGAGTATCAGGTACTCTGAGCACACGGGGGTGACATCTAAAGCCTCTGGGCACAGCCCGCTGCCACAGCCCCTCAGGAAGCCAGCCCTGCAAACACACAAGGGTTCAGCCCTTGACGTTGTCTTCGGGTCCTTAGAATGGGCTCACATTGAGCTCTGGTAGGCATTTCCCCACTCCGTGGAGTGTCTGTGGCCACCTTTATCTTTCTGCAGGAGGAGAGAAGATAAAGTTAGAAAGCACTTTTTGCCCTGCGTTCTAGGAAGGACCCCCAGGCCTCAGGCCGGCGGTTCATGCAAACAAACATTTCCACCGGAGGGATTATAAGTAAATCAGCTTGGCACACACATGACACGACATGACACCCTAAGTATGATTAGGTCCCTAATTACATTGGAAATGAAACCACAGACATATAATGGAGGATCTGAGACCGGTCCCACCCAAGTCCTTTAGGCAACGTACGAAGCTGGGCATTTACTTCTGTGATCCTAAGAAGTCCGTTGCCAACCCTGCAGGATGTGAACCTCAGCTACTCTCCCAACTGAAAAGATGGTGGTATTTGCATGAGCAGCAGGCTCAGGTCCGTAACTACCAAAACCCTAGGTTCCCCCAAAGATGCTAATCCCTAATAGAGACAACACGTCCCTGGAGAAATGGAAGAATGTAGAGAAGAGAAGAGGAGAAAAACAGAAGTAGCAGAGAGAGTGATGAATGGCTAGTCTTGTTCACTGAACTAGTTATTACTGAGCTGTTTGCCATGTGGCCCCATGTATTTTTAAAGCATACAGTTAAGGAGCATTTATTAAAATGTTTTCAAGTTGTCCTTCTAAAGAAGAGACCCTGACAGGCCACTCAGTATACTGAAAAGGTAGGTTAAATACTATTATCCCTGCTGCAAAGATAGGGAGACAACAGTGTAATGGATTACCTTAATTTCCCAGAGACATGCGGTGAATTCATTACCGGGAGGGAAAAAAAAAAGGAAAAGAAAAAGACAATCAAATTAAAGCGTCCTGAAGCCTGGGCTGCCTTGCCATGAAAGTCAACCAGTCTGAGGAAGGGAGAGATGAGGCCCAAACCCTCTAGTGTGCTGATCCAAAACCGCAGTTCTTAGGAACACAGACACCTTCAGGAGCTCTGAATTAAAATGTGCAACACAAACACATTCGCCACACACAAAACCGTGAGGGCCACCAATCTGCCTCGCACAGCAGACAGAGAGGAGGAGGAAAAACTCCAGATCCTAATTTAGTTCAGGAGCTTGTTTTCTTACACTGACAAATCCTCCTAAAAATGATTTCCTGATTAGAGTCAAACGGCGGAGGCCAAAACTCTCAGAGATTGTTGTGCTGTCAGCATGTTAATAGTGTTCCTTAGCAACTCTCTCCCCTCCACATTTAGGCAGAAACAAGCCTCTGCCAGCAACGTGAAGCTGGAGAAGCCTCAGCTCCTCTGGTGACTCATGGCTTGGGAGGAAGGCACAGACCCCTGAGGCCACAGTGACGGTGGAAGGCTGGCTGCGGCCAGGCACAAGCAGCAAGTGCAGAGGCAGGTGCCGAGCTGGGTAGAGAACTGCAAGAGGAGAGATGGCTCACCATGCCTCTGTGTCTCTGCGGTACTCGGAACTATAGCTGCAATTTCACAAGTTGAAATGCAAATCCTGATACACACACATAGCTAATATCTTTTTCTCACTAGACTTAAATATGCAAAAACGTTAAAGAGAGATCAAATTAGTGAAGAGTATGGAAAAGGGTTTCCGGTACTGATTTTGATTCTATCATAAACTTTGGAATTTTCAGAATCAGTTTGGAAAGAAATGAAAATCAAGACTTTATTCATCCATTGATTGAACATTCATTCGTCCCAGACAGCACACCAGCTCATGTCCTTTGCAATTCCAGATCAGTTCTTTTAGCAATGAGTGCTGTCAATGAACTTGAAAGATGGGAGGGACCATCTCCTCCAACAACTGCATTTGCTAGAGGAGAAAAGTGAGGCCTCATGGGTTGGCTTCCCAGAGGTCATGAGTGCATTACTGACAGGTCTGGAGCATGAGTCCAAGTATTTCCACCGGGACTATGACTTCGCAGACCAGATGCTTCAGCACTGGACTTGGGAGTCTCTGTTGGAGAAAGGGAGACGTGAGATTCCGTTTGCCAATATTCCCATCCTTGGAGGGAGGAATACTTATCCTAAGCCAAAACGTATTGGTAAATTCTCTAATTTAGTCAGATGATGTCTCACTTTACATGATAAATGTTTCCAAAAAGTTGCTTGCAAATCAAATTTTTGTAAATTGAATTACTTTTTTTAAAAGCCACAAGACAGATTGCTTTGTAAAAGGAACCCTGGGCTGAAAATGAGAAATATTTCTGCAATTTAAATAACCACCTCCATAATTTATCTCTTCTGTAATTCATAATTTAATATTCCTTGGTTTTGTTTAGCACCACTTGTTTAAGACAAGAAAGATCTATATTTATGCAGCTAGTGTCACTAAAAAAAGCTAAAATACATTAATAATAACTAGTACTGTCCTTCTACATACACCTTAGAACTAACAAGGAAGCAGTATTCCCATTTGGCATGTGGAAAAAGTGAAGGCAAGGAGTAAGGATAGGTTCAAGATTGTGCAGAAAGTCAACGTTGTAGATGGGATGCCCACAAGTTCTGTTACAAATCCTGCTTTTTTTATCTATTGGGTTAAGATACTGTGGTCAGCTCTTGCATTAGAGTTCTCCAGAGAAACAGAACCTGTAGGATACATACAGATACGTCAGAGGAGAATTTTTTTGCAAATTGGCTCACAAGATTATGGAGGCTGAGATAGGACACAATATGCCATTTGCAAGCTGGAAATGCAAGAAAGCCAGGGGTATACAACCCAAGTCCATTGGCCTGAGAAAGATGAGGCAGGGGAAGGGAAGAGGCTGCAGGTGTAACTCTCACAGTCCAAAGGCAGGAGAACCAGCAGCTCTGATGTCTGAAATAGGAGAAGATAACATGACATCCTGGCTCGAGATGAGAGAATGAATTTACCCTCCATCCACTTTTTTGTTCTATTGCAGCCCTTGGCAGACTGGATGATGCCCACCCACATTGGTAAGAGAGAGTCTCCTTCACTCTCGCCTGGCTCAAATGCTAACCTCTTCTGGAAATATCTTCACAGACACATCCAGAAATAATGTTTCATCAGGTATCTGGGCATCCTGTCGCCTGGTCAAGTTGAAAAAAAATCAACCATCACAGTTATCATATCCTGGAGAAACATTCCCCACATCATAGATGCATGAACTCCAAAAAAATGCATGGGCTATCTCAAAGACTTATGTCCCAGGAATCCAAGAAAGCCTCATACTCTCCTCTCGCTAATCATTTGACTCACTTAGGACACATTAGGAACAAATAAGAGTCTCAATCCACCCATCACAAGTGTCCTTACTGATTCCCCATCACAAGTCCAACCCTCTGGCTATAAGGAAGAAAAGAAAAGGGGAGAAAGTCTAGCCTCTATCTCCAAGGACTCCTAAGACCCCTTAAAGAGCAGCAAGGCCTACACTGAAGCTGCATCAGAGCTCAAGTCCATGTGGATCTCCCCCACTAGACTGTAGCAGAGCCGTAAGAAGAGGGACCTTCTTTATTTTTGCAATGTGAGCACCTTGCCTTGGAAAAAGTCAGTACCTGGTGAATTCTTGTTTTGTCATATTATGAAAGTGAACAGAGTTTGGGAAGGACATTATGTGCAAATACCTGGAGAGAAGCTATAGAATATAATATAAGCATATTATTTGTGTGAATAATAAGAATGAAAGGATCTCCTCTGCAATGTGGAAAGATTAATAACAATGCCAACCTCATAGAGTGCTGGGGCACTTGAGTGGCATAATAGATCTCAGGCAGTTAGCATGTTTCTGGAAAACAGTGAGCGCTTAATAAGGAGTACCTATCATCCATATCACAAGAGTCACAGATTGTGGTGGCAGAAGAACCAATGACAGATCAAGGTGAGAAAGAAATTTGCAAAAACTCACCCATAAAAGCTACTACACGGGCAGTGCTCCCTAACCCAGAGGCTATATGATCATCTCTCAATTAAAATGTTAAGGGAAGTCCTATACACTCAAGGTGATAGAGGCCTAATAGCACTGGTTCATTAGCACGGCTGAGAATTAGAATAACATAGGCAGTGTTTTAAAATTACACAGTTCTGGGCAAATCCAGATTTTTTGTAATACTCATGGAAAGGCCCAGGAATCTGTATTTAATAAGCATTCCAAGTGATTTTTATGCAGCTCATCAAGTATGGGTCTAATTACCTAAATTTGAGAACCACCTATACAGCAAGTATTCATAGTGCCTTCCAACTTCTGAAGCTCAGGGCATTTCTCCATCTATCTTGATCACCTTCAGAACAGCATCATGGCAAATAATACAAGTTGATAAAGTCAAAAAGATTGGGTTTAAATTCCTGCTTTGCCATTTTTTATCTGTATGACATAAGATATATCGATTATTCTCCCAGAACTTCAACTTCCTTGTCTATAAAATAAAGATGAATACCTTGTATGAAGGTTCTAGGGGGTTTTCTGGCATATAAGTGCTTAGTAAATATTTTAAGAACTTGGTAGAAAAGTGCTTCTCATAGTGTGAGGAAAATAATAAGGACTTTCTCAACACCATCCCAAACTTTTGCATTATGTAGAGGAAAGTGGACTCACTCAAACCAAGGAGATGGACAAAAAATGAGAAAGTAAGACAGGAGAACCGTCCACAGACAGGGGCACCAGAGGAGCAGGAAAATCGCTTGGGGGATTCTAGGAGGCAAGAGGATTCCCAAAATCTAAAACAGAAAGAGAAAAAAAACACACACATACAATGTATTCAATTTCAGTGGGAAAGTAAAGGAGAGTGGAAATATCATAGATCTTTCTGGATTTTGTTGAGTGTTCTCAATCATTAAATCTGCATTTAGAAATATTTATATTTGCTGAAAACCAAGAGCCTTGGTGCACAGGGAGAATGAAAAGAGCAAGGGACAGGGTCTAATTAATCATCAAGGGCTGTCACATTGACAACTAGAAGAATTGGAAAGTTACAAAGTACCAGCACCAAACAGCATCAATCACCCAACGATGGTAAATAAATTAATCAAAAATCATTGGGTACCAAAAGGTCTGAAGGAAAAATAAAAGGCAGAAGAGGAAAATGATTAAGAGCAGCAAGCAAGCAAAATAGCCAAGCCTGACCCTATGAAAGCTGAAGCCATGCACCCTGGCAGCTTGCCAGCCACTCTGCCTTCAATGCCTTGCCAACCTCCAAGCAAAGTGCTGAGCAAAACCGGGTACAAAAGTAACTACAGCTGCTGCTGTCTGCACCTGTTGCCCTTTCTGTATTAAATGAAAAATGCACCTAGCATCCCCCTATACCTTCCCCCCATCCTTGACAGGTCACCCTAAATATCACTTTGCTCAGACTCATTCTCTGACTCATTACTAAGTTGCCATATTTGCGCATTTGAGTTAAAACTCCTGACCTCACCTGCTGAGGACCAGTAATTACCAGACCCAGGTCTTGGAAGAATATACAGCTCTCTCCCCTGGGGTACTGGGGGGCCCTCACTGACCCAGAATTATAACACCTGCCCCCCCCCCAACCTGGCTTCTATTTCCCTGACTAGTTCGCTTTTCCTTTACCTGGCAAAAGAGTGGTTGGGAAGGACATTAACCAGATTCCCAACTTTCTCATTTTTTTTCCAGTTGGCATATACATCTCTCTCCATTCAGGTTCACACAGGATTCATGGGACTAGGCTATGAATTAAAAGAACTGAACAGCTGAATTGTCTATGGATCTATACAAGTCATAAAATACTCCAGTGGGATTTAACATTCGCTAGGGCTCAAGCCCCACCATTTTTTAAACAGGTTTTTTATATACTAGATCACACATCCTTCACAATTCACCCACATGTAATAATTTGTAATTTACTTCCATTTAACAACCATTCAGTGAGCACCTAGAGGTTTCTAGGGAAGATATAGAAATGAGTGAATCTACCCTGTTTCCCCGAAAATAAGACAGTGTCTTATACCCTGTTTCCCCAAAAATAAGACAGTGTCTTACCCTGTTTTCCCGAAAATAAGACAGTGTCTTATATTAATTTTTGCTCCCAAAGATGTGCTAGATCTTATTTTCGCGGGGATGCCTTATACGTATTTCAGCGAGAGGCAAAACTGTAAGTAGGTCTTATTTTCGGGGGATGTCTTACTTTCGGGGAAACACGGTATATCTCTGTATTCTTTTTTTTTTAACTGAACGGGGGCCTCACCACATTCGGGAAGCACACCCCAGTTCAGCATGTGGGTCCACCTGGGCCAGAGCCGGGATTCGATCCTCGATCCTCGGGTCTTCAAAACAAGTGCTTAACCCGCTGAGCCATCCTGGCTTTCCCATATCTCTGTATTCTGAGAGCTCATGATCTAGTAAAACAAAACCACCACGAATGACATGATCCCAGCAACTATGACCACAGTCACCACACAGACACCTGAACAACACATGGTAGAAAGAAGGACAGAATTAACTCTCATGGGAGGCATCAGGAACGGCTTGCGGGGAGGGAAGAAGATGGGAATTTGAACAGACTTTGAAGAAAGTCAGCACCTGGACACTGGCAGGAGGAAAAGAGTACAGAGATGAGCTTGTGCAAAACCTATGAAGTGCTGAATGCAGGATACATGGCGGAACCGTGGAGAGGCTGGCTTTGCTGTGGAGAGAGAGTAGGGTTAGACTGGGGACAGTGACAACAATGGGTTAAGGAGAGGGCGTGTCCTATAAGTCCAGAAGCAGCCCCCTGCCCTGAACAATTCTGACTATCTGGGTGCAAAATACTCTCCCTTCTCTAGACACCCAGGAAGATCACATGGGACGACCTGCCAGAGTGCTGGCAAATCTTCCTGGGTGTCTCCTGCATCCACGCCAAGGGCTGGAGTCTCTAAATATGAGCATGGCAGCATTAAAAAAAAAAAGAAGTTGTGAGGAACTAGTCCCCAGATGGCAGTGACCACATCTGAGACCCGGCAAGAGAGATACTACATAAACGATAGCTGAGCACAAATAGGTTATCCACAGAGCATGTGTACCCAACCAGGTGATAAGCAAATAGGTATCAAATAGACCATGTGAATGGATACATTTTGGAAAGTGAGATATTACATACGTGTAGCCAATTAATTGAATGACAAGACTCAATAGGGTACAAGCAACAGAACCAAATTTATTGTCACAGTTGCCCCTTCCAACCTGGTCTATGGGATCGTTCCTCCCTACTCCTATATGAATTTCCAAAAAGTTTCCTAACATTTTTTAAACTCTCAAATAAAAAAACAAGTAACCATTTTTGAGGGGCACATTAAAAAATCCAGTCTTATGTATGTTAAAAATTCCAAACTCTCCCATTTAGAATGTCACTGGTGAGGCCCACCGCAGTCTTAGAGGCCTGAGGGGAGAAGTGCGCTTCTTCATTCTTTGCTTTTGCTCCTTGCTCCCCTCTCTGCAGCACTGACTTGTGGCTCTGCAGAAGCAAGTGCAGAGCTGAGAGAGGGGGAAAGAAAGGGGCAGGAAGGATCCTCCCGGAATGGTGCAGGTATGATCCAGCTTGGTGTTTGGGGAATACAGGGAATGCTGTCCAAAGCTACTTCTTTTCTTCATGGGATGCTTTTATAGGGACCCCCAACCTTGCAATCTCGTACTAAGACAATTCCTCCTGTGGCCTGCAGTAACCCCTCGGTCACTACCATCTCACAGTCCACCCCTTTTCTAGGTGCCCTCCTCTCTCCAGGGGTCCTATGGGCAGCAGGACCCTGTACAGATCTCTTCCTCAGAACTCCCTCTGCTCACAGGAAATGCACACCCTCAGCCAGGCTACACCCCACACAGCCATGCTTTTCCCAGGGCGGTCCTGATTCTTCCCTCTCTGCTGCCTCTGCCCAAGATGGCCAATAGAGTCCAGTCACTAGGCCCTGCAAAGGCCCAGAGCATGCATAAAGCTTCCGGAGGAGCAGCCCCCTGCGTAGAAGGGCAAGCCTCCACCACTTCCTACTCGAGAGGTGGGGGAAACCCATCACCATACGCTGACAACTTGCCCCAAAGGGATCCTTAATTCTATGGCCCACTTCTTTTCCTCTGTCTCCTGGAGGCCGGTGACGGACTAACGCTGACAGAACAGCATGGGGTGACCTTCTAAAGTACTTCGTATAGGGGCTACTCACCACTGGAAACTGTGAGGGTACGTGGCGTATATTTTTCTTAGACTTTGGGCAATCAGCTGACATTACTGTTACTATTGTTATTATTATTCTTTATACTAAACTCTTTACCTTGTTCAGTACAGTTGCTCTTGGCTGCACATAAACCCCTATTAGCAGACAGTCCTTCCCTAAAAGATGACAGAGCACGGTAGCTCTTTTTGGGGGGGGCGGGGAGAATAGGTCCCACGGTCTGCCAAACAAGCAGGTCATTTTTCTAAATCACTTCTCTAGGACCAGGCCTGGTCAGAATAAAGCCCTCATCGTCCTGCTCCCGGCTGGTAGAAACGCTCCCTGCTTCACCAGCCCCGGGGCCCCACGCCGGCTTCCAGTGGCCTGCAGCTCTCTGAAGCAGGAACTGTGTCCTAAGGGTAAGAAGTTATTTAGTTTCCCTGCCTGACATTCTAGTTCCCAGCCTTCCAGAAACAGAGAAGCTGTTGTCACAGTGCCAGGATGTGACAAATGGTGTGAAGGGAGTGTTATGATACAGCCATCTATCCACTGTCAGAGGCCAGGACCACAAGGGGACTGAAAATGAACAGGGAACTAGCTAATTGTGTAGCTTTAGAGCTTTCCCAGAAAAACTGCAGAGGGGTCTCTGTTTTGCCCTTACCCAGAGAGGCAGAATATTCCAAAAGCCTTTAGAAGGTATGCCACCAGCTAGTTAGGAGACAGGCAGAGTGGAGAGAGATGGGGGGCGTGGGGGAGGGGAGTGGGAGGGAACCACCCCTAAGACGGTAAAAAGAGCAAGAGAGGAACACTACAGTGCTGGCAAAAGCAAGAGTCTATTATAATTGGAGAGAGACCTAAAGGCACTCTTTATAGGACCCCTGGATAAGTCTCTTAACATTCAGAGTTGCCAGACTATGTAAAGATGATAGACTCCTACTCCCCCAAGGCAGGGGGCTCTGCCTAAAGACCCTGTGCGCTCCAACCATGGGAGTCTCTAAGCATGTGATGCCCTTTCTTTTCTCCAATTCCCTTTGCCTTTGGTGGAGATTTGTTTATTTGATAAATGTGAAATGGGGGGGGGGAGTTATGGTGCTAGATTTAGTAGGCTCATTCACAAAGAGATAAGTGGAATGGAGGCTACGTATACATATAGCAAAATTCCATTTATATAAAACACTCAAAAATGCAAATTTATGGTGGCAGCAGATTACTGGTTCCTAGGCGTTAGGAGGTAACAGAGAGTATTGGGAGCAGAAATTACAATAGGGCTCCAAGGATCATTTGTGGATGATTCATAGCTCAGTATCTTGATCATGAAAATAGTTTTAGGCTGCATACATAAGTCAAGCCTTATCAAATTATTCACTTTAAATATATGAAGTTTATTCTATGTCAATCATATTCTCCAAAAGCTATTAAAAACCCACACATTGGAACCAGCAGCCATCAAGGAGTGTCAACCATTGTCCCCAACGATGATTCCTATTATCCTGGCCAGACCTGTATTCACTGTCCCAGACACTTCCAACATCCTTCCCCTCCCTCTGGCTCTTCCAACTCTATTTGTCCTTCAAAGACCAGAACAAGTTCTGCCTCCTGCAGGGACCCTCTCACGACCTCTCTCTCTCTCTCTCTGACTCGATGCACACAGAAGCTACACCAGTCCTACAGGAGAGGATCTTCATCATCCAAACAGAAGCTGTGCCCCCTGAGACCAGGAAGCCTTGCCATCTGGGGCCTTCGTCTTCCGGCATAGGCCTGGGCCCTAGAAGCCTCCACCGATAC
Source organism: Craseonycteris thonglongyai (assembly GCA_004027555.1). NCBI lineage: Eukaryota > Metazoa > Chordata > Mammalia > Chiroptera > Craseonycteridae > Craseonycteris > Craseonycteris thonglongyai. Next base: position 18,682 of record PVKE010003159.1, on the reverse strand, counting down.
CTGTTCATTGTTTTATTCATGAATCTCCCACTGAGGGATCTCCCTGAGGAGGCTACTATTCACTCCGTGGTGACATGGCATTCGTTTTAAGGGCTGGGGCATCTTTTGTGTCTTTGGCTTTTGCCTCTGCAATGGACTGCTATGTTTTAATCAAACCCTGCCTCAGAAAGGGTCCCATGAGCCCAGATTAGTCTCCCTGCATCTGACTGCAGTGCGGAGCTCACTGCAGAAACCAGAGACCAAGGGCTGCATTGGTCTTCTCTGCATTTCACATTACCCAGGGGCTCAGCAGGCTTGGCAGAGAAAGTGGGCCCCACTGTGCCATTACCACAGCCTCAGAACAACATAGTGTCTGGTGCCAGTGACCTCCTTGCCCAGATGAGTAAACCAAGGCCAGGAAGCTCATATGGGCAGTTCCAGGTCACTTGCTAAACCTTGTTTCTGCATTCTTACTTTCTTTGCATTTGGGGCTTTTTGCAAAAGAGGAGGTCATAAGATACACAGAAAGGGACAAACCTCCCACCACCTGCCCTTCACTAGACCAGAAAAGAGTCATCACAAGTTTTCCAAGCTCTTCCACAAGTACGTCATGATCAAATTTCCCATCATTTGGTTAAAAGTAATCTCTTCTGCACATCACACTCCAATCAATTAGTTTACAAAAAAAAAAAAAAAGTCGATAGTCAATAGGCTGACAGCCTTAGAAATGGATAAAGATATTAGCAGGAGGCCTGTATTCCAACAAGTAGCAGACAAATAATGATGGATAGTTTTCATCGCCTAATGACGGGATGGTGATTGGGTAGCCTGCAGCTAAGAACTTCCTTGACAACTCCAGTGTAGCTTCAAGGAGGGAGGGAAAGCCAATGCTTATGAAACCTAAGGAGAAACGTACCTTTCAGAAACACCTAGATCCCAGTCACTGTGAACCTAGCAGTTGAGCTGAATTCTTCTCTCTGCGCCTTGCAATCACCAAGTATTTCTTCCCCATTGCCCCCACCTTGCATCCCTGCGCTGTCCACGTAGACCAGGAATCCCCTCAGCTATGGCTAACAGCAGACAGAGGGGCCTGGATCCATGAACATGATGTGCATCCTATCATGCCTCCCTGGAGATCTTTAAGGAGGTCCCTAACACCATCCATGTCTATTTCAAACTCTGCAGTGAGCATTGAGTGTGCTCCATTAGCTGCCCTCTACAGTTCTCTCTACAGTAGCATTTTCTTCTTTTCCAACACGTCATCCTCATGCATCAGCCAAGGCATGGAACACACTTGGTTCTCACCCACCTTCCAGTCATTCATTTCTTCTCCTTTGCCTTTGTGGAATGGCTGCCACCAGCTAACGTGCTCTTTTCTAGTTGCCCATATCAGCCATTTTCAGAAAAGTTCTACCAGATACTATTATTATTAGCTTCATCATCCACCTCATTGTGATGGTATTTTTCCCCCTCTTCCTTTCCCCATTTCCTGACACAAACTGCTCCATGCTATTTCACCCAGGGGCCACACTGCTATGACACCCCCCATGGGATGATTTCTCAAATTATTTCCCAAGAAGAAACAAGAAAATGGCTCCTGGGTAGGAGAGGCACACGATAGGCATTTGGCATGATTGTGAGTGACTGCTTGAGACACAAACAGTCACAGGGATGCCATATAGCTTAGTAACACATTCCCCATAGTGTATTTGATGGAATGCCAATTTTCTAGGATGCTAACTGGTACCACAGCTCTCTTTTCAAGGAATTCCATGACCAAATAAGCATGGTCAATGTTAGGTTTTTAAAAGTTAAAATGATCTCTTTACTGCTGAAAGTCTCACCACCTTGCATATATGATCAGATGAAAAATTCTCTCCAAGATGGAGGTGTATTATATATCACTTATCAGTTATATGATCATGAAGCCCTTTAACCACAGAATCTCACACAAGGTCAGAACACTCCATGAAGCCCTCTTTGGAAAACACTTTCCTAAGACATTCAGCATACAGATTCACTTTAGATTCACTGAATGAGAATCCGTTCTTTCCAGAGCCTCAGTTTGGTAAATAAAGTACATCAGCTTTTCTTTGTTTAATCCTCATGTGGCCCCAATGCACTGTCAGTCTGTGCTAAAACTAAAACAATAATAATAATAATAATGAAAGTTAAACCTCCTGATAAGCATTGAAATCAAAATTATCCCACAATAAGATTATAGCATGACATACCTTCTAGGAACAAACCAAAAGGCAGAAAACAAAATTATATTTAAAACTCAAACTGCACCGCTACCACCTGTTCAGCAATCAATACACCATTACCTTGTCTACAGAAGTGGTTTGCAAGTAACCGTTTCCAGGCTGCAACAAGGGCAGAACTGCCTTGAATTGCTTCCCAGCCCAAAGGAGGAACTTAGGTATCTAGACACATGCCAGGGGGGAGTATAGCCTTCACAACTCATGCTATAAGCACATGTAATCATACCATCCAATTAGACCAGGGCTTCCCCAACCCCCAGCACTGGCCTGTGTCCTGTTAGGGACCAGGCTGCACAGCAAGAAGTGAGCTTCATCTGTATTTACAGCCATTCCCCATTGCTCACATGACCGCCTGAGCTCCGCCTCCTGTCAGATCCCCAGCCCCATTAGATTAGTTGTGTAATTATTTCATTATATATTACAGTGTAATAATAATAGAAATAAAGTGCACAGCAAATGTAATGCACTTGAATCATCTCAAAACCATCCCCCTCACTCTCCCAACTGTGGAAAAATTGTCTTCCACAAAACCGGTCCCTAGTGCCACTGACTTAGATCATGAAACCAGTCAGTCATGGAGCCAGCTGAATCCTTTTCACAGCTCAAGGGAGCTGGGGACAAGATACCACACTGGACCCTCCTCTCTTATCCCTTGAATATCATAGAACCTTGTCTGCTCCTTTGCATTCACATTCTAACCCAAACAAATGTCCAAGAAAACACACCATATCTATCACAAAGGTGGCAACAGAATAATGAGAGATCTGAATTATAGGCAACAGTGCTAAAAGAAATAGGAGTTAGTCCAAAGGAGAGCATAAAACTGAATGACTTGCCATGTCTGAACAGCTCTCATGTCAGGAGTACTTATGTCGTTGTGGGGGCACTTACAAGGAGGTCAATTTGGATTTGGTCATAAGAAAACTTTCTACGTAGGTACAGATGTCAGCAAGGGTCATGTTGCTCTTTAGAAGCTATAAAGATTGCCTTGGGCAACCATCCCATGGGTTTTCAAAAATCCAATTTCCTTCCTAAGAACCATTAATGTGTGTGCCTGTGTGGGGAGGGATGCTGAATTTCCATCTCTCTGAGTTTCCTTCTAGAACTAAGACTACATGCATTGAGTGTGCTCCAGCAACTAAGGGGACTTTGTTGGTTTTTACACTGTGAGTCACATTGAAAGGCATCAAGTAGCCATAGAAATTTTCCTGCACTGAGAAATAGGCACGGTCCGACTTAGTGGTGTGTATTGGGATTCTGCTATTCAGTGAAGGATGGAGATAAACTCTCTCAAGGCTGTGACCTGAGAATATGTGTCAGCAGCTGCTAGAAGTTAAAAAGTATCCTATTGGAATGTTACTTCTGCCTAACAGAAGAAACTTTCAATCAAAATAGTTCAGCAAGTTCACACTTTGTCATTACCACCCTGGCCCCAAACAGGTAAGCAATGATCTGTTTAAAACAACACATAAATACCACTGGCTGAACCAAGTAAATGCCTTGTTGGATCAGAAACAGGAAAGCAATTCCAAAAGATAGGCAGATCTGAAAGCCAGACCAAGACAGTGGTAACCGGGAATTCAACTTCTCTGAGACAATAGGAGCTAAAGCAGAATCACCACTTAAAGCTAGGGCCTAGATTTCCCCTATAATCCCCCTGCACACACATAGTGCTCCCAGAACTCAGAAGGCAAAGCCCTGTAAGTCCAAACCAGGCACCCACTAGCTCAGAAATAGCATTAATAATGTATCTGATTACATAATGGGGCCAGAAACAAACGCCATCATTACAGGATCTGCTCGGGAGCAGGAATTAGGATTATGTAATGGCAACCACGTAGTCACTCAGATAGGAGGCTGCACTCGCAGGAGAGAAGAGAAAGACAGAATAACAAAAAACAACTAAGATCTCCCCTCAATACAAAGTCATAAATCATCATTTCAAACCATGTAAAGAAATCTAACACTAAGAAAGAAAGCAAACGGAGGAACAATTGAAACACAAAAGCAACCTACGTCCCTTTAGTCAAGTGTGGAAGTAAGTATGTTTAGTTGGACTAATAAAAGGATGACATCCTTTAAAGTAGCAAAGCTATGGTGAAAAGGCAAAAATGAAAAAAGAAAATGATAGGCAAATGAAATCAGTGAGAAGTTTTAGAAATAACAACAATAAAAAGGAATTCACCTGTACATATATACACACTTACACAGTTCTACCTTATAATAGAATGCCAACTGATAGTGTAGAAGAAATAATGGAATTAGAAAATTGCCATTTGACCACTGGTTCAGGCAATAGATGCTTATGTTCAAGAGCGAAGCGTTAACGTGAAGGAGCTTATATACAGAGTCCCAAGGTATCCCCTCTTTAAAATCCTTACTAATTAGCTTTACAGTGGAGAAACCTAACAGTCATCATCTTAACTGGTAAGAGTTCACTATTTTATCCTTATCAGTAATGGAGAAGCCAACCTTACATGCCTCCTGAAATTATACACTGAGAAAAACACAGCCTCGCTTCTGTGACATTCCTGCCCAAAACTTATAACCTGAATCTATTGAGCGGGAAACATCAGACAGCATCAAACTATGAAATACCGTATTTTCCGGCGTATAAGGTGACCGGGCGTATAAGACGACCCCCTAATTTTACAGTTAAAACATAGGTTTAGGCCTATATTCGCTGTATAAGACTACCCCCCACTTCCGAGGCTGTAGTCTTATGCAGCAAATATAGGCCTAAACCTATGTTTTAACTGTAAAATTAGGGGGTCGTCTTATACGCCCGGTCATCTTATACGCCGGAAAATATGGTAGTCAACCAAGTAATTGGCTCGTTCTCTTTAAAAAATAGTCAAGGTCATGAAAGGTAAGAAAAACTGAAGGGATGCTACAAGTTGAAGGTGACTGGAAAGACATGACAACTAAGTGAAATGAGGGACCCCAAACTGGCTCCTTCACCTACCAAGCACAAGATAGGTGCAGGTCCGTGACTGGGATCTGTGGTCGTGTATACAAGGTGGTAGTACGTCAGTGTGAATGTCCTGTTGGCGCAAGGTGCAGTCTGGCTTAAGAGGACAGCGCCCTTGTCTTTAGGAAGTACGTACCAAAGTACAGAGAGACAATGCAGAATCACTGAGCACTTGACCTCAAGTATTCTTTTTAAAGTAATATGTACATGTGCATAATGGAGAAAGAGAGACAATAGCCAGGCAAATCTGATAGTGTGTTTTAGGAGCAAAAATAAATAAATAAATAAACTCAAAAAGGTTATGTAACACGTGAATGAAAAAAAAACAGAAGAAAGTTGAATTTTAGGTCAACTGATCAATAGATAACTTGCCAATTAATATTTAGTACATTGACCTCGAGCCACGGTACCTGACTATGTAGAGCAAGACCCTGATATGGAAAGCTAGATGTCCCCATGGACCGGGAAGGGGCTGATGCAGATGGACTAGCGCCTTCTCCGCACTGGGTACTGACTGCACCCAGGCATTTCCTCAGTGCTTCCTATTAGAACCCTGGCAGAACCAGTGCTCCCTCTTTATAACAAGCTTTTAGTAAAGCCCCTTTACTATCCTGAAATGCACATCATGGATAGCGTGCCTTACCCCTATGATTTTTAAAAATAGACATATATTGTCATAAATGGGGAGGTTACAGGAAATGATTCACAGTAAGACATGTAGCTCATTATTTCCATGACTATGACTGTACTAAAAGGCATGAAGTTACCAGATGTTCCCAGCTCCATCTGAAAGCAGCATCGTGAATATGACACTTAAACCTGAAGGCTGGTTCCAGGGTCATGTATTTGAGATGCCGAGTTTTCTGAGCACCGTTTCTATCAGTGAGTTCATTTTTCAAATATTGGTAAAGTTCTGAGCAAACAAAGTACAACTTTACCTCATTCCGTAATAGAACTGCGTTCTTGGGGGAAAATGATGCATCAATTTAAAGCGTGCAGATAACCACCAACATCATGCACTCCGTATAATGTAGTGGAGAAAGGCATGAAAAAGAATGTGTAAAATAATGTTTTTTCCATCTGTAAATGCTCAGGAGGATGACTCACTAGGAGACGGTGAAGTGGCCAAGTGCTGTGTCTTTTCTAGACGCATCAGGAATGAGACCGCTACGAGCACAGATTGCTACAGGGAGGTTGTAGGGCAGCCCCGATACCACGAGAGGCGTTGCTATTGGTGATAATGATTTTACATGATCAGAACGCTCTGAACAATTCTGAGTAAATTTCTGAACATAATAAAATGCAATCTTTTCTCAATTTACACAGTAGATATGGGCCCTGGGAAAGTCAGTGCAGATTGGAGTTGTGCACAAAACACTTTGTGTGAGATGAGAACAGTTACGATTTAGCCTCAGATAATTGTCCAATGGTTTTTCACTTCCGTCAACATCCATTGAAACATTTGAGATTCATGCAGGATGTGAGCCGTTTCTCAAGTATAGGACCCATCCCTACCCTCCTGCCCACATCATTGGGTCAAACAAAGGCACTCACGTATTTCCAAATAGCCCCTCAGAAGCAGAACTTCAGAAGTCAAGGGGGTTCCATAAGCAACCAATTGAATCGGGAACAAAACCATAGCACATGGTCTGCACATTTGCAGAGCGCTGACAGACAGCACTCAGTCCTGTCCCAGCAGACACCAGAGCTAAAGAAGGTTGGATATTTCAGTTGAGAACATTTGCTTTAAGCCTTTCTGCAATGTGCACCCACCAAAGGCAACTGATAAAACTCTATGAATGAATGGACAGGCCACTTTTCTGATTTGCTATAACAAACAATACAGATGTTGTCTGGAAAGAAGTCAGCAAGATCAAGTTAGACCAAGTGTAAGTAAAACAGGAACAAGCCTTTAGATGCTTAGTTAGAAACGGAGAAGCATCACCACTGCAGACCAGAGCCAGGGTTCAAAGGTGTCCTGGTGGCAGCTGCTGTGGTCACTTCTCTGCTAGTAGGCAGCTCCCACTTTCTCAGGGGCCAGTTCTGCTGGCTTGCTGGAAAGAGGTCCTTCTTTTTTTCAGCTTCTTCCTCAGGGTGGCCATGAACAAAATCCAAAAGGCATTGCAAGGTTCTCTTCAAAGCAGGAATCAGGGGCTGGAAAGAGATCTTTCTGGAACTTTCCCTAACGTGGCTGCATGAGCTCCTCCAAAAGCTTTGTGAGTGAGCATAGAGATCAAGTCCTTGGTATCACCGTCACCAGGAGCCAAATGACAGACTCTTTCTTCTTCGTCTGTTCAAGCTGACGTAAAATCCTGAGTGGTTAATATATTGTAGGTATTCAAAAATCCATAACTATGATTGTTATCCTGTCTATTATTTTTTTATCATAGAATGGAGAAAACAATCAACAGCCTCACAGTGATTTCCTCGGTTTCCCAATTCAGTATTTACAAGATGAACCTGGGTCTGTGGATCAGTAAAGTTTATTTTCACCCCATAAACATTTTGCTGTCAATTTGTCTGACATCTTTTACTGAATTTTTCAAAATGCAGCAAACCCACAGCAATTTAAGCAATTAAGTGCACAAAATAGAAGTAATTTCTTGAAGGTAGAGCCAAACAGATTATGTACATGAATAAAAGATCACAAACAGGGTACCCCTTGGAGAGCCATCTCTCAGTTGGGAGAGGGAGAAACTCTAATCTTTCTTTTGGATCCATCAAAAATACAGCTCATGAAACTGTATTCCTTCCCGTTTTCCACGTGTTCTCCTAACCTCTGGGGGAGCCTGAGGGCTGTTGGGAAAGGCCCCTGACTGAGGTCTCTTTTGCCTAATCTCCTGTGAAGCTCAACCTCAGCTGAGGTTTAGCCGGAGACCCCTGTCCCCTCACACCAGACTGAAGCATCTTCACTGATCAATAATTGATCTCAATTCAGTCCTATGAGTAAACCTCTCCTTCCCCATATCTTACCACCTGCTAGTAGCCCTGCTAGGCAGTTTTGGGTGGAGTTAGGGCCTCTTCCAGACTCCTCTGTGGACTGAAGTCCCTGGGCAGTGAGTAAACAGGTACATGCATTTTATTTTTCAAAAAGAAATGTTTATTTGCAGCAAATGCATCTTTTTCTGGGCCAGAGCCTCAGAAACCCTAGGATATTCAACACAGGCATGTCTGAGTCTTGCAACACTGATGCAACCCAAATGTACCCCTTTCCTCCATTCTGGCTCCTGATCCTCAACGTAAACACAGATATTCCTTTTTCTTCTTGTGTTGATTTTTACACACCGTTAGACCAGCTAGGCCTGTAAATGAATAGAAAGCTGAAGACTCGGTCATGGCAGCATCCAAACAGTCAGCTCTTCAGACTGACAGCCCTCCTCCCTCAGCCAAACAAGCCTCTGGGACTGCCTTCTCCTCACTCGTGTGGGGTGTGTGTGTGTGTATTGTTTCCCCAGGCTTGAGGGTAAAGATGTCTTATAAAAATCTGTCTTTCCTACCCCCTATAGCTCTCAAAACAAGAAGTGACACCCATTAGTAACCTAAATCATGTTGAACAAAGGAATGAATGAAATAAAGTACATCTGGCTCTATTCCTAACTCTGAAAAGAACTCCAAGCATATGTCCTCCCAGCATACTTGCTGAAATGTCTCCATGAGATTCAGACACGTGCTGCTAACCTCCTAGTTCTTGAGCCTCTCTCCCTATGCTGAACAGGAAGAAACCAGGAGTCCTCATCAATCTCTAGTGCCAGGGAACAAGGAGCACCATCTGCACAGATGTGCCACCTGCACAGATGTGTCACCTGACACAGAGAGGGACAAGAAATTATTGAAATAAATGCTAATTCTGGAAAGTATTTCACAATTGCAGAAATACTCACATGCTACCCAGCATGCTTTTGAACTGTAGCAAGTGACATGTACCATAGACACACACACATGCACATACACACACATGCACACACATGTAGCGCCACAGCAAATAAAGAGCGTTGATGCAGCAGCCACATCAGCCCGGATCTCTGAACATGGAGGGAGACTAGAAGGCTCTTCCTATGTCTGGAATATCTGTTAACTAGAGCTGGGAAGGAATCAAGCCAGTTTCTTGTGACTGTTTAAAAAAAATCTGTTGTGAAGGAGATGAATCTATAGCCCACTTATTACTAAACTTCCCATCAGGGAGGGCACCACATGGCATGATCAACAGTGGGACCAAAGACTATGAAACAGAGGTATTTTTTTTACAAGTTCTGAGCTCATGGACACTTTCTTTTCTGACTACGAAGAGGAAAGTCTTGAAGCTCTCAGGCTCAGGGGTCCCCAGGGAGGCTTACGACTTCCAGGTTTCAGGAACAAGAGGACGAGATGAACAAACCTAGGGAGGAGAGCAAGCCAAGAAGCCTTTAAGCCATTAGCTAGCAGAGAGCCAGCCAGTAAACGAAGAAGTACATTTGCTTGACCTACCCCACCAGGCACACACAATATGTTTGAATTCCGTTAGTGAACACAGACTCAACTCTTGACCTCACTACATACACCACAGTGCAATATTCACCACTGGACACTGGCCGATAGCCCTAAAAAATCAGGCATTCAATACAGAATCATCCATGTATGAGCCAGGTAAGACATTTGTAGCAGGTACTGCTGACATTATACGGTGTCTTAGTCACTGTTAACAATGAGCCTCTCAAGTCAAGCCTACTATCGAGTTTATGCCAAATAATTGATTAGGAGTGAGATTTAAAGGGTGGTAGGTAAGGCTGAAAATGAAGTACAATGAACAGTTTGACATTTTTGTATCTGTGAGGAGATGCTCAGTGTTCAGCAGCTGCAGAACCAAACAATAAGCTAAGTGTTTTCACAAACCAGAGCAAGGCTTCTTAGGAAACAGGCACCAAAGGATGGATGTGTCCTGAAGCAAAATTGCAAAGTGCAGCCCAAGAGACCAGATGTGCCCTGAAGAGAAACTAAGCACTGCAGAGACTCAAGAGGCCCCTGGAAAGAGCAGGTACATAATGTTTGGAATGTGCAACAGCTCCAACTTCACGTAAAAGAACAACAGAAATGAAATAGGAGCAGTCCATTCAAATGCAAGCAACCTGAAGGTGTCCAGAGCTGGCCAACCTGAAAGAATGATTGGAATGAGAACAACCCCCTGCGAAGGGAAGAGTTTACTTGCATGTGCACAGTCTCTATAGCTGACGGCATGAAAGGTGCCTGAGAAATAAATGTATTAATAATAGTGAATGTATCTGTTAAAAATAATCATTCTATTCTTGAGCTCAAGGTGTTGCCATCTCTCTTCTACCATCAGAACCATCAAATCCCCAGAAGGATTTGACAAACCTCCACACAGCTTCCTGTTGGCAAAGAGGGGATTAGTGGGCCCAGAGCTGGAAGGAAGGCATTGTGTACTATTTAATGAAGTGTCATTGCAAAAAGACACTTAAGTTAAGCATCCAGGTCTTGAGCACAAGTATCCACCACAGAGTTTTGTTTTTTGGTTTTTGGGGGATTTTTTTGTTTGTTTGTTTGTTTGCACTATAATGCCTCACTGTTGCCTCCTAATGATGGTTCTGGCTATTTGGTTCTAAATGTTTAGTTCTGTAAATTTCTGACTCCTGGGACCTGAGAAAAATGAATGCTCTCCAAGAGGCCAGTGAGTCCCTCTGACAAAGACACTTTTGTTAGTGTCCCTCACCAATCCATCAAGCACACATGATAAATTCTGATGCTGTTGGTAAGCACAGGTTGGACTCAATCTACGCGCATAGTACTCACCAGTACTCGCTCAGTTCAGAGCTGGGGGATTGCGGATTCAGGCAGATGAAGGTATCCTGAGGCAAATTTGGTACCGTATTTTCCGGCGTATAAGACGACCCCCGATTTTCGGTTGACATTTTTTCGTTTCAAAAGTTGTCTTATACGCCGGAAAATGCGGTAAGTATAACCCATAGAAACCAGATGTGTCCTGGAGAGACAAAAAAGTGCAGCAGAAGGAAGAAGGAGAGGAAGGATCAAGTCAGGGCCTTTGTCCTATGAGAAATTCAGGGGAAGGTGCACTCATTCGACCAAAACAATTCAATGCTGACTATAAGGTATAAAGCAGGAGTTCTTCATCCTGGCTATACATTAGAGTCATTAGAGAGATTTTAGAAAACACGATTATCCTGCCCCATCATCCCAAGAGATTTGTTTGTTTGTTTGTTTTTGTTTTTGACAGAGACAGAGAGAAAGGGGAGGGCCCAGAGCAGTCTCCATCATTGTACATCATTAGTTTTCAACATGGTTTCATTCCACGCAAGTGGGCAGGGCCCCTTGCAGGGTGGGAACTGGACTGGGGGTCTCCCACATGGGAGGCATGCCCCCTCAAACTAGGGGCTGAACCAGGGGGCGAGAACTGAACTGGGGGGCCTCAACATGGGTAGTACACCCCAGTTCAGGATATGGGTCCCCACGGCTGGGACAGGGATTCAATCCTCAGACCCCAGGGCTACAAAGCGAGTGCTTAACCTGCTGAGTCATCCCAGCTTTCCCAACCTGAGAGATTTTAATTGACTTGTTCTGGAGGTGAGATGCAGGCAATAATATTGCAAAGCTCTCTGAGTGTTTCTGATGTGCAGCCACAATTGAGACCTATTTATTCTGACTACAGTACCTAAAAGAGTTAATGAGAGGGAGACTCCTGAGGGATAGGAGCAATCAGGAAGTTATTTCATGGGGAAAGGTCAAAAAGAAAAAAGGCCAGGATTGTAAGATAACAAGGGGAAAGGAAGTCTGGACCATGCCTGATGATAAAGACCTTGAATGCCAAGCCTCGTAGCACGAACTTCATCTCACAGACAATAGGAAGAAATAAGGCTTCCTAAAAAGGGTTGGTATAGGCTCATACACACAGCACTTTTCAATTTATAAGACACGTTTTCATCCGTGGTCTTATTTGATACTTTCAACAACAATATGAGGTAGGTAAGCAGGGGAAACATAAACATATCCATTTTACCAATGAGGAGAAGGAGACTCAGAGAGTTTGAGTGACTCAGTAAGAATAGTGTTTGCAGAAAATTAGGCTGGCGATGGCATGCAGTGTGAATTACAGTGTGGGAGAGCGAATTCCAGGAGGTCCCTAAGAACACGGATGCCTTCCCATAAGTGGGAGATAATATCAGCCCACAGCATGGCCGAAGCCCTGGAAAACACAGCAGAGAGAGAGTCTAAGAGCCACCTTACTCCTGTGTATCCTTCTATTTGTGTTTGGCACATGGGCGGGCACTAATCTTTAACACAGTAGGTTAAAGTTGGAACAGCTGTGTTTGCGTTAAGAACTGGGGGTGGCTGCAGAACAGAAAGGATGGAGCACAATAGAGCAGACATGACTCAGAACTTGGCTAGTCACCAACGGGAGGCTTAAAACCAGTTTTTCTCTCTTCCTGAAGTTTCCTTGCATGTGGAGGATACTCTAGTATTGACAAACTTTGGTCTCTATCCATGTGTCACTATGTCACTCATTTGACTGGTGAATTTGAGAAAAATAACAGAATGCTCAGCTGACCTTTAACTTAATTACTTGTGAGAACCAGCCAGTCCTTGAGGTATAGGAATTCTCCCAACACCCTTGCCCGGCAGTCCTTTCTCTTCAGAAAGCCCTGTCCTGTCCAGTGCTACCTGGGAGAGGTGGGTGAGCCTGTCTGATTCTGGGGCTTAGAATTAACAAACCCACATAGCTAACAGGACAACACCCACGAAGCTCCAACTTAGCTGTTATCAGTGATGCATTCCAAATCCATTCCTACTCTTCATTCATAACTTCCTCAGAGCCACGGAAGACAAGAGGAATCCTACTCATAAGGAGCTTCCTCAGAGACCCCAACTGTTTGCAATATTATTGGAGCAAGAACACAAAGAAACACTTGGCATGAACCTCATGACACTGGCAGCCTCAGGGTGGGTTTTCATCCCTCAATAGCCTTGCAAAGAAAGAGGATGGTGGCGATCCTCCAAGGGAGGCCAGTAGCTTAATTAGCCCATAGGTCCCATGGGGAAGCTGCCTCTGCTTCAGCTCTAGCACCCACTCTGGGAAATACCATCAGACTGCAAGAGAGCCCAAATTTTGCAGGTGTCTTGCTTAGTTACAGTCTGTTGCCTCCATCAAACTCCGTCATCCAAGCAGCCAAATAAGTGATTGGCAGGCTCTCTTCTGTGACTTTGATAACACTGGGAAAGTACAGAAACCAAGACAAATATTTTCATATTCTCTATCTTAAACAGCCTGACAAGAGCTGACTACAGAGTTTACCTGTAAAAGGCAAAGATGTTGTAAAGGATCACTTTTTTCCAAAGATGAGATAATTTTGTAATTTGAGTTCCTTCAATAGAGCTGAAGTCTATGCCTTTTATGGAGCAAAGACTGATGCTCACTCTATTTTCTATAGGTCTCGGGTTTAAATGACTAAGTTTCAGTTATATATACAGTAGTCTCCCCTCCCTTCATCCGCAACTTTTGCTTTCCACGATTTCAGTTACCTGCAGTCAACCACAGACCAAAAACATTAAATGGAAAATTCCAGAAATAAACAATTCGTAAGTTTTAAATTGCACACTGTTCCAAATAGCATGAGGAAATCTCATGCTGTCCCACTCTGTGACACCCTTTGTCCAGTGAATCCACGCTGTATATGCTACCCACCGCCCCTCCTGCTCACCTACCCCCCAATTAGCCACTCAGTAACCATCTCAGTTATCAGATTATTTACCAGAGAAAGAGAGAGAGACCACTTTCACATAACTTTCACTACAGTATATTGTTATATTTGTACTATTTTATTATAATTATTGCTGTTAATCTCTTATTGTACCTAATTGATAAATTTAACATTATCATATGTATATATTAATATGTATACAAAAAATAGTGTATATATAGGGTTCTTTACTATCAGCAGTTTCAGGCATCCACTGGGGGTTTTGGAAGGTATCCCCTCTAGCCAAGGGGGGACTACTGTATATACACTCTTTCAAGGCCAAGCTTTTCCCAAGGTCTTAGACTAAGTTGAACTTGATCACATAGAGCCTGCAGCTACCCACTCATCCCAGAAAATGTGTCCTCTTCGCATTAGGTCATCAGCTCATTTATCAGTACCATCTCCTGCCCTAAGGAAGATGTGATGAGTAGAGACAGCAGAAATTAAAATTTGGGGATAGTGTGATGCTTTGCTTTTCTTTTCTTTTTCACAATTTCTATTTGTAACATTTGTTTTAGTCATTTGCTTCCCATTATATATCCCAGTTACATTTTTGAGATCCTACTTTAGTAGCCCACTTTGGCTGCATATCTAAATCCACTCAGCCAAAGTTCAGATTTACACCATTGTGCTGGTTTTGTGTCCTTCTCTCCTTTCCTACTCCTTGGGGCACAAGGGGGAGAGAGCGCAGTGGGCAGAGGCAGGGTTTCAGTGGCTCAGGAGGCTGGGACTTGTGCTCTCCAGAAGTACGTTGCCAGAGCTGAAGTCACAGTATCTGAAGAGAGTTCGCGTGAAGTTCAGTCATAAGCAGAGGAGACATCCTGGTTTCCTCCTGAGTACAGATAATGATGTTCCCGAGAGAGTGTCTTCCCCAGCAGAGGCGCTAGGAGGGAGTTGGTGCCAGTTCCCGAGTTTACTGCCTTTTGCTAGCACTGCTGCACTTCAATTTCCTTCTTTCTTTCTTTCCATGTTTATCCATCTGCAATGTCTAGTTCAAATCTTTCCTCCTCCAAGAAGCCTTCCCTAACTATACCTTCTAGAAGCAATCACTCCTTCAAGAATAAGGTCCAATCAAACAAGGAAGCATCTACCACCTGCCAGCCTTGTGGGCAATGCTAACATTTGGTGTAGCTGTTTGAAGACTTTTTCCAGACACAAATAATATAACAGAGTAGATAAAATCCAATTAAAGAAAAAAAATAAGGAACAACAAGTTCAAACTATGATACTTTCTGATAAAATGAGAGACTAGACATGGCTGAGAATCATATTCTGACTCTATTTAATGAATAAGTTCTAAAAAAACATCTAACAAACTCTAACAAGACCTCCATACCAGTCCTACCTGAATCCTTGTAGAGGCAAAGAATAGAGTTCCTCTCCCCAACTCACTTCGGAATGTCTCCAGAAGTCAAGATCAATTTTGTAGGTTTGTATTCTATTTCCTTGCATGATCATGGACTATCTATCATCTATCTGTCCCTCAATCTATCTACCTACCACCTACTTAGTACAAATGTTCAAGCAGTTGGGGGAAATCTTAACAAGCCGACTGCTCCCAAGCACATGTTGTCTGTAGCCTGACCACCAGACACTGGAGCTGTGTATTCATTCATTTAGTCATTCATTCAATTCTCTGTCTGGGAATAGCTGCAATACACCAGGCACTGTTCTTGAAACTGGGTGTATAGCAGGGACCAAAACAAGCCAAGTTCTCACTCTTTCTAGGATTCTGTGTTCTAATGAGAGAGACATACAAAGAGGAATTATAACTGTATATATAAGATGATATACTGATAAGTACGGTGAAGAAAATAATGTAGTCTCAAGGGGTAGGTGGTGACTAAGGACGTTATTTCAGGTGGTAAAAGAAAGCCTGAAGGGGTGCCATGTGGCCCGAGACTGAACAAAGTGAAGAACTGAGCTGTGTTAATGATCTAAAAGAAGCTTGCAGCAGGAGGCCACACCTAGTGCCAAGACTGGGGGAAGAGATGTCTGAGGTGAACCAACCTCAGGCCTGTGCAGCTCGAAAGTGGGGAGCAAGAAAGGGGCTGAGGTCAGAGTGAGACCGGGCTTAATCCAGGATGGCAAGCATGTTGACTATTGTCCGTGGGACAGAAAGCCCGGGAAGGGTTTGGAGGAAAGTCCCAGTCTGGCAAAAGTCCCCCAGTGCACACACTGGCTGCTGACACTGCGGAGAACAGAACAGCCGGTTCGGTACCGGGGGTGGAGGCTGAGCGCCCAGGCAGGAGTCTCTCCTGCCTATTTCTGCTGCTTCCTATGTATCATCTTCCAGCTCAGTTACAAGCTGTTCCAGGGCAGACTGTTCTGGTCTGTCTGGAAAACCCACTGTTTGGCTCCAGGAAACCTTCTAGAGCTCAAAAGCCTCCTTGCATCCCCTCACCATGTTTTTCTTCCCTTTGCTGTCCAATCAAACATGCCCGTGCATCACCGTGTCCCAGGCGGCACCCCCACTTCCAAATGCTCCATCCGCCCACGCCCACACCCCATTCAAATGGTGTTCGAGGACTCACTAACTCACCTCCCGCATGGCTCTCACTGAGGTGCAAATGGCCAGTGTCATCTTACTACCCTCCCTGTCCAAGGGGCGTGTCTTTAGCGCCTATCCAGAAGAATGGATCTCTGACAATGTCATTTCAGAAACCACAAACAGACTTGGCACAAAGTATCAGCAGGATGTTAGGCCCTTCACAAAAGCACAAGAAAAAAAAAAGGAGACTACATGTTTCTAATGTGAAATTATTTCATATTCAATCATGGACGTGGAGTTCAACCTGTGCCTGGGATGGCAAAGCCCTAAGAGGCTGCTTAGTTGAGCCAACCCATTTTTGAGATGGGGGCACAAAGTCCCCAAACTATTAGGCATTGGCAGAAAACTCACAGGGTCAATTCGTCCTAAACTCTAAAACTTATAAAACACTTCGGGAATGGACAGAATGATGCTGATGACTCTTATCATCATCATTTTGCTGATTATGCGGGGTGGGGGGCGCTCTTTGTCCATCTTCTTCAGTTCCTTCTCCTCTGTGTAAACCACTTCCTAAGGCTCAGAACTCACTTGGCTTTTAGAGACAGCTCCCCAGAGATACAACCCTACAGATCCACACTTTGATTCACCCCACCCCTAGGAGACCCAGCCCGAGAAAGGAGAAGCGACTGGGCCAGGGGAAATGTAGATAGTCCTAAGCACCAATCATTGAGAAAGTCACCCATGTCATGTTAGCTGGGGACATTTACGAAAACAGACTTTTGCTCCAAAGCAGCAGAAAAAGAAGAGAAGTGCCATGAGTTGCCATTCGCTGGGCTCAGGTACAGTGTGTGTGCTGGCTTTTCAGGGGGCCCTGGTCACCTCAGAGAATCTTGTTCCTCCAGAGAAGGAGGGATCCTCTGGCCTAGAATCTAAGTAGCGGTGACACCACCAAAGCAGCAGATTAAATATTTTTGTGATTCCAGAGCAGAAAACAAACTGCTCCATGAATGACAGGAGCTGCACAGATGCCACCCATTAAATAATTAAAATAAAGTAGAAATTAAAAATAAACAGTGGGAAGTGCTTTGAAACACACACAACCAAAGGAAGCAGAATGAGTAACTGGGGAATGAAGAAGTGAGTAAAATTAGATTTGAGCTATTTCTAAATTCAATTGCATTTAGACTAACTGGCTGTCTTTTGCCCGTTGTCAGCATGGAATAAACAATGCCTTAAACTGAGAAATCCTGGAAGCAAGTGTCACACTAATGCAGCAGACACGGTGCCTCTTTTGATGGTCAGGGAAGCACCCGGCTTTGCTGATTAGATCAAGACAGGCAGACGTAACGTGAGACTCAATAAAGAGAAATTGAAAAAGAATTTGTAGTGGTCAGCAAATGCTGTGTAATGAGCAATCACAGAATCTTCGTAACACAACGGTGAACATTTACCTCTCTCATACTTACGGGTCACTCGTGAATTTGCTGACTTACTGGGCTTGTCAAGGTGGTTCTGCTTCAAGCTGCAAATCAGGCTGGGGTGGATGCATCTCAGCTGAAGTGGGGGCTCTGGTCTCTTCCATGTGGGCCAGCCTCAAATGGCAAGAGCTACCCAGAGGAAGCTTGCTTCGTGGGGATGGCAGGAACTTCAAGGGGGTAGATGGGAACACACAATTTATCTGAAGCCGCCACCTGGAACTGGCAAACTGCCAGTCCTACCTACATCGCATTAGCCAACAAAAGCCTCCATGGGTTGGGAGAACACACGCCACCCACTTACTAACGAGCACTGCAAAGCCACATAAGGAAGGACACAGATACAGAATTCTAATGTAGAATACGAGGAAGAACTGCAAACTATGACTCCATCTACCATGGGTTTTATTTTATTTTTTTTCTTAATGCAGCCAAGACATCACTTTTTTTTTTTTTAATTTTTTTTTTGTTTGTTTTTGACAGAGAGAGAGAGAGAGAGAGACAGACAGAGAGAGAACTGAACTCGGGGAGATCCCAGTTCAGCACGTGGGTCCGCAAGGACCGGGGCCGGGATTCGATCCTCGGTCTCCGGCGCTGCAAAGTGAGCGCTTAACCCACTGAGCCACCCCGGCTTCCCCCATGGGTTTTATTTGACATGATACTTTTCTTTCTTTTTTTTTTTTTTTTATATTTATTTTTTTTTATTGTTAAATTTAATGGGGTGACATTGGTTGGTAACAATCAGTTTCCCAATGGAC